>CM046837.1:16819716-17012216 GCA_025618425.1 Heliocidaris tuberculata
CCCGAATACAAAGTGCTATAAAAACTCGCTCGACATTTCTTATTCTTAGCTGATTAGTGCTTCAAAAAGAGGAGATACTCAGCTTTCTTGTGATATAGGTCGGTACTCGGAGCAAGTTGTCTGGATCTTACTGTTTTAACTCAAAGTTGCCACCCTCCCCAAGATATTTACGCTTCGCACCAACAATAACGCCTATCCAAATTCCGCATAACTCAAAATGAAGTCCCGAATACAAAGTGCTATAAAAACTCGCTCGACATTTCTTATTCTTAGCTGATTAGTGCTTCAAAAAGAGGAGATACTCAGCTTTCTCGTGATATAGGTCAGTACTCGGAGCAAGTTGTCTGGGTCTTACTGTTTTAACTCAAAGTTGCGACCAACCCCCGTTATTTATACGCTCCTCATCAACAATAGCGCCTAAATACAAATTTCGCATAACTCAAAATGAAGTCCCGAATACAAAGTGCTATAAAAACTCGCTCGACATTTCTTATTCTTAGCTGATTAGTGCTTCAAAAAGAGGAGATACTCAGCTTTCTTGTGATATAGGTCGGTACTCGGAGCAAGTTGTCTGGATCTTACTGTTTTAACTCAAAGTTGCCACCCTCCCCAAGATATTTACGCTTCGCACCAACAATAACGCCTATCCAAATTCCGCATAACTTAAAATGAAGTCCCGAATACAAAGTGCTATAAAAACTCGCTCGACATTTCTTATTCTTAGCTGATTAGTGCTTCAAAAAGAGGAGATACTCAGCTTTCTCGTGATATAGGTTAGTACTCGGAGCAAGTTGTCTGGGTCTTACTGTTTTAACTCAATTGTGACCTACCCCCGTTATTTATACGCTCCACTTCAACAATAGCGCCTAAATACAAATTTCGCATAACTCAAAATGAAGTCCCGAATACAAAGTGCTATAAAAACTCGCTCGACATTTCTTATTCTTAGCTGATTAGTGCTTCAAAAAGAGGAGATACTCAGCTTTCTTGTGATATAGGTCGGTACTCGGAGCAAGTTGTCTGGATCTTACTGTTTTAACTCAAAGTTGCCACCCTCCCCAAGATATTTACGCTTCGCACCAACAATAACGCCTATCCAAATTCCGCATAACTCAAAATGAAGTCCCGAATACAAAGTGCTATAAAAACTCGCTCGACATTTCTTATTCTTAGCTGATTAGTGCTTCAAAAAGAGGAGATACTCAGCTTTTTTGTGATATAGGTCAGTACTCGGAGCAAGTTGTCTGGATCTTACTGTTTTAACTCAAAGTTGCGACCCACCGCAAGATATTTACGCTCCGCACCAACAGTAGCGCCTATCCAAATTTCGTATAACTCAAAATGAAGTCCCGAATACAAAGTGCTATAAAAACTCGCTCGACATTTCTTATTCTTAGCTGATTAGTGCTTCAAAAAGAGGAGATACTCAGCTTTTTCGTGATATAGGTCGGTACCCGGAGCAAGTTGTCTGGATTTTACTGTTTGAACTCAAAGTTGCGACCAACCCCAAGATATTATACGCTCCTCATCAACAATAGCGCCTTAATCCAAATTTCGCATAACTACTAAACATGAAGTCCTGAATCCAAAGTGCTGTAAAAAGTCGCTCGACATTTCTTATTCTTAGCTGATTAGTGCTTCAAAAAGAGGAGATACCCAGCTTTCATGTGGTATAGGCAAGGGCGGCGGAGCGTCCTTCAAAGTGGGGGGCACCAGCAAAAAATGGCACTTTTTGTGAAATGGGGCACCTACAACTGGTGAACATAATGCGGAAAAGGGACCATTTTGTGATATTGGTATTACCCTACATTCTAATTAATATGATTATTATCAATCATCACCTTCTTACTTTTTATTGTGGTTCTGGACACTACTTGAGCTTCCCCAATTTGCAGTTGTGTGTAATGGACTAACAACTCATGTGGGAGAGAGCGAGCAAAAAAATTTTTTTTCTATTGCTGAAGTCTTTGAGTTGTGCATTATTTACAGCGATATAATAAAAATGACAACAGCAAATTCATTTGGGGGAATGATCTTTTTTAATTTGTACATTAACCCGGTCGTTTTCTTTAGGATTACACCAATATACATGCATAACATACTTTATGCGATCTGCTCGATAGCATTATATACTATATGAGCGAGCGAGCGTAGCGAGCGAGTTTTTGGAACATTTTCAGAAAAGATTGCCCTTACTTGGTGTAAATTATGGGCACATTCGAGCGAGCGGAATGAGAAATCCTTTGCTGGGGGGGGGGGCATTGTGCCCCTCTTGCTCCGCTGCATTCATTGTAGAGTAGTAATATGGGTATCTGTTACTACATAAAGCCTCACCTATTCTTTGAAGCTAGATATGGCTCTTCTGGTAAAAACAAAAACAGAAACAATTGGAAATGTAGGTAAAAGGGGGACACTTATATAAGTAGAGGAAAGGGCTCTTATCAGAGGTGGAAAATGGCACTTATAAGAGGTGAAAAGGTGCACTTATGAGAAGAGGAAAGGGCACATATTAGATAGTAAAAGGGGCACTTATATCAGAAGGAGAAAAGGGTACTTATTAGAGAGATAAGGTGGCAATTATCAGATTTGAAAAGGGGCTCTTTTCAAAAGGAGAAAAGGGCACTTATTAGAGAGATAATGTGGAAATTATCTGATTTGAAAAGGGGCACTTTTCAGAAGGAGAAAAAAGGACACTAAAAAAAGGGCAAGGGCACTTTTCAGAAAGGAAAAGGGGCACTTTTAGTAGTAAAAAAAAGGGCACTTATCAGAGAGAAATGGGGCATTTTTCAGAAAAAATGGCACTTTTTGGGGTACTTGGTCATGTGGGCCCAGTTCCCCCCCCCCCCTTCCCGGTTGCGCCACCCCTGGCGTATAGTTCGGTACTCGGAGCAACATATCTGGATCTAGAAAACACTATATTCTATTAAATTCGTCATATTTACGTAGTGCAGAATTAACAAAAAAGCGAAACACAATTTCGAGAAATTTAGCATGTTAACGAATTTCTTTTCTTTCGAATGTTGTAAAATGTTACCTTATCACTAGCGTAGACAGAGGGGGCACAATGGGGCCATGGCCCCCTTATTCAGCACCTAAAAAAGAAAAAAGAAAATCGAGAGCGAAAAAGCGGGGGAAGTGAGAGAAAAAAGCCTAAAAAGGCACTACGAGCCGTTATCTTTCTCTCAAAATTTGCTAAAACATCAGAAACTCCCCCCTCCCTGCACCCACCCTTGTTACATACAGTGCAATATTGCGCCCAAATAATTGAAAAGCAGTCCGGTCGTCGAACTAAATTTCCGCCTAAAAAGAGATGCTACGGGCCGTTATATTTTTCTCAAATTTGCTAAAACGTCAGAGTTTTCGCGCTTCGCGTGGGAAGGGGGAAACTTCCCCCTCCCTGCACCCACCCCTGTTACATACAGTGCAGTATTGCGTCGAAATAATTGAAAAGCAGTCCGGTCGTCGAACTAACTTTTCGCCTTAAAAAAAAGGTGCTACGAGCCGTTATCTTTCTCTCAAATTTGCTATAAAATGTCAGAGCTTTCGCACTTCGCGCGAGAGGGGTAAAGTCCCCCCCCCCCCCTCCCTGCACCCACCCCCATGGGGAGCACGCTTTTCGTGCTCACACCCCCCCCCCCCCCCAAATGAAATCTTGGCTACCATGGCTACGCGGTTGGATCCTTCACATCTGCCCGGCCCCCCCCCCCCCCCCCCCCATTGAAAAATCCTGGTTACGCCACTGTACCTTATGCACTTTATTTCATATTGGGGCGTAGAATTTAACAAGACCCTAAGAAACTTATATGCTCGAGAAAAGAAAATGGAGTTATAAAATTTCGAATTTTTAACCCTAAGAAAACGCAATAGTTATGAACTAAGTCGAGATCCTGAAGAAACATACGAGGGAACAAAGCAACAGAGCTTTAGAACATTAAGCATTTAGAACATCTTTAAAACACTAATTTTGCACTGGATAATCATTAAGGAGCTAGTTTTTTATATCACTATAATTGAAGGACATCATTTTGAGTTGTGCAAAAGTTGTATTAAGGCGCAATTGTTGAAGTGGAGCGTATAAAAATGGGGGTAGGTCATAATTGAGTTAAAACAGTAAGACCCAGACAACTTGCTCCGAGTACTGACCTATACCATGAGAAAGCCAAGTATCTCCTCTTTTTGAAGCACTAATCAGCTAAGAATAAGAAATGTCGAGCGAGGTTTTATAGCACTTTGTTTTCGGGACTTTATTTTGAGTTATGCGAAATTTGTATTAGGCGCTATTGTTGATGCGGAGCGTTAATATCTTGGGGAGGGTGGCAACTTTGAGTTAAAACAGTAAGATCCAGACAACTTGCTCCGAGTACCGACCTATATCACAAGAAAGCTGAGTATCTCCTCTTTTTGAAGCACTAATCAGCTAAGAATAAGAAATGTCGAGCGACTTTTTATAGCACTTTGTATTCGGGACTTCATTTTGAGTTATGCGAAATTTGTATTAGGCGCTATTGTTGATGCAGAGCGTTAAAATCTTGCGGTGGGTCGCAACTTTGAGTTAAAACAGTAAGATCCAGACAACTTGCTCCGAGTACCGACCTATATCACAAGAAAGCTGAGTATCTCCTCTTTTTGAAGCACTAATCAGCTAAGAATAAGAAATGTCGAGCGAGTTTTTATAGCACTTTGTATTCGGGACTTCATTTTGAGTTATGCGAAATTTGTATTTAGGCGCTATTGTTGAAGTGGAGCGTATAAATAACGGGGGTAGGTCACAATTGAGTTAAAACAGTAAGACCCAGACAACTTGCTCCGAGTACTGACCTATATCACGAGAAAGCTGAGTATCTCCTCTTTTTGAAGCACTAATCAGCTAAGAATAAGAAATGTCGAGCGAGTTTTTATAGCACTTTGTATTCGGGACTTCATTTTGAGTTATGCGAAATTTGTATTTAGGCGCTATTGTTGATGAGGAGCGTATAATATCTTGGGGTTGGTCGCAACTTTGAGTTAAAACAGTAAGATCCAGACAACTTGCTCCGAGTACCGACCTATATCACAAGAAAGCTGAGTATCTCCTCTTTTTGAAGCACTAATCAGCTAAGAATAAGAAATGTCGAGCGAGTTTTTATAGCACTTTGTATTCGGGACTTCATTTTGAGTTATGCGAAATTTGTATTTAGGCGCTATTGTTGATGAGGAGCGTATAATATCTTGGGGTTGGTCGCAACTTTGAGTTAAAACAGTAAGATCCAGACAACTTGCTCCGAGTACCGACCTATATCACGAGGAAGCTGAGTATCTCCTCTTTTTGAAGCACTAATCAGCTAAGAATAAGAAATGTCGAGCGAGTTTTTATAGCACTTTGTATTCGGGACTTCATTTTGAGTTATGCGAAATTTGTATTAGGCGCTATTGTTGATGAGGAGCGTATAATATCTTGCGGTGGGTCGCAACTTTGAGTTAAAACAGTAAGATCCAGACAACTTGATCCGGGTACCGACCTATATCACGAAAAAGTTGAGTATCTCCTCTTTTTGAAGCACTAATCAGCTAAGAATAAGAAATGTCGAGCGAGTTTTTATAGCACTTTGTATTCGGGACTTCATTTTGAGTTATGCGAAATTTGGATAGGCGCTATTGTTGGTGCGGAGCGTAAATATCTTGCGGTGGGTCGCAACTTTGAGTTAAAACAGTAAGATCCAGACAACTTGCTCCGAGTACCGACCTATATCATGAGAAAGCTGAGTATCTCCTCTTTTTGAAGCACTAATCAGCTAAGAATAAGAAATGTCGAGCGAGTTTTTATAGCACTTTGTATTCGGGACTTCATTTTGAGTTATGCGAAATTTGGATAGGCGCTATTGTTGGTGCGGAGCGTAAATATCTTGCGGTGGGTCGCAACTTTGAGTTAAAACAGTAAGATCCAGACAACTTGCTCCGAGTACCGACCTATATCATGAGAAAGCTGAGTATCTCCTCTTTTTGAAGCACGAATCAGCTAAGAATAAGAAATGTCGAGCGAGTTTTTATAGCACTTTGTATTCGGGACTTCATTTTGAGTTATGCGAAATTTGGATAGGCGCTATTGTTGGTGCGGAGCGTAAATATCTTGCGGTGGGTCGCAACTTTGAGTTAAAACAGTAAGATCCAGACAACTTGCTCCAAGTACCGACCTATATCATGAGAAAGCTGAGTATCTCCTCTTTTTGAAGCACGAATCAGCTAAGAATAAGAAATGTCGAGCGAGTTTTTATAGCACTTTGTATTCGGGACTTCATTTTGAGTTATGCGAAATTTGGATAGGCGCTATTGTTGGTGCGGAGCGTAAATATCTTGCGGTGGGTCGCAACTTTGAGTTAAAACAGTAAGATCCAGACAACTTGCTCCGAGTACCGACCTATATCATGAGAAAGCTGAGTATCTCCTCTTTTTGAAGCACTAATCAGCTAAGAATAAGAAATGTCGAGCGAGTTTTTATAGCACTTTGTATTCGGGACTTCATTTTGAGTTATGCGAAATTTGTATTTAGGCGCTATTGTTGAAGTGGAGCGTATAAATAACGGGGGTAGGTCACAATTGAGTTAAAACAGTAAGACCCAGACAACTTGCTCCGAGTACTGACCTATATCACGAGAAAGCTGAGTATCTCCTCTTTTTGAAGCACTAATCAGCTAAGAATAAGAAATGTCGAGCGAGTTTTTATAGCACTTTGTATTCGGGACTTCATTTTGAGTTATGCGGAATTTGGATAGGCGTTATTGTTGGTGCGAAGCGTAAATATCTTGGGGAGGGTGGCAACTTTGAGTTAAAACAGTAAGATCCAGACAACTTGCTCCGAGTACCGACCTATATCATGAGAAAGCTGAGTATCTCCTCTTTTTGAAGCACTAATCAGCTAAGAATAAGAAATGTCGAGCGAGTTTTTATAGCACTTTGTATTCGGGACTTCATTTTGAGTTATGCGAAATTTGGATAGGCGCTATTGTTGGTGCGGAGCGTAAATATCTTGCGGTGGGTCGCAACTTTGAGTTAAAACAGTAAGATCCAGACAACTTGCTCCGAGTACCGACCTATATCATGAGAAAGCTGAGTATCTCTTCTTTTTGAAGCACGAATCAGCTAAGAATAAGAAATGTCGAGCGAGTTTTTATAGCACTTTGTATTCGGGACTTCATTTTGAGTTATGCGAAATTTGGATAGGCGCTATTGTTGGTGCGGAGCGTAAATATCTTGCGGTGGGTCGCAACTTTGAGTTAAAACAGTAAGATCCAGACAACTTGCTCCAAGTACCGACCTATATCATGAGAAAGCTGAGTATCTCCTCTTTTTGAAGCACTAATCAGCTAAGAATAAGAAATGTCGAGCGAGTTTTTATAGCACTTTGTATTCGGGACTTCATTTTGAGTTATGCGAAATTTGTATTTAGGCGCTATTGTTGAAGTGGAGCGTATAAATAACGGGGGTAGGTCACAATTGAGTTAAAACAGTAAGACCCAGACAACTTGCTCCGAGTACTGACCTATATCACGAGAAAGCTGAGTATCTCCTCTTTTTGAAACACTAATCAGCTAAGAATAAGAAATGTCGAGCGAGTTTTTATAGCACTTTGTATTCGGGACTTCATTTTGAGTTATGCGGAATTTGGATAGGCGTTATTGTTGGTGCGAAGCGTAAATATCTTGGGGAGGGTGGCAACTTTGAGTTAAAACAGTAAGATCCAGACAACTTGCTCCGAGTACCGACCTATATCACAAGAAAGCTGAGTATCTCCTCTTTTTGAAGCACTAATCAGCTAAGAATAAGAAATGTCGAGCGAGTTTTTATAGCACTTTGTATTCGGGACTTCATTTTGAGTTATGCGAAATTTGTATTAGGCGCTATTGTTGATGAGGAGCGTATAATATCTTGGGGTGGGTCGCAACTTTGAGTTAAAACAGTAAGATCCAGACAACTTGATCCGGGTACCGACCTATATCACGAAAAAGTTGAGTATCTCCTCTTTTTGAAGCACTAATCAGCTAAGAATAAGAAATGTCGAGCGAGTTTTTATAGCACTTTGTATTCGGGACTTCATTTTGAGTTATGCGAAATTTGGATAGGCGCTATTGTTGGTGCGGAGCGTAAATATCTTGCGGTGGGTCGCAACTTTGAGTTAAAACAGTAAGATCCAGACAACTTGCTCCGAGTACCGACCTATATCATGAGAAAGCTGAGTATCTCCTCTTTTTGAAGCACTAATCAGCTAAGAATAAGAAATGTCGAGCGAGTTTTTATAGCACTTTGTATTCGGGACTTCATTTTGAGTTATGCGAAATTTGGATAGGCGCTATTGTTGGTGCGGAGCGTAAATATCTTGCGGTGGGTCGCAACTTTGAGTTAAAACAGTAAGATCCAGACAACTTGCTCCGAGTACCGACCTATATCATGAGAAAGCTGAGTATCTCCTCTTTTTGAAGCACTAATCAGCTAAGAATAAGAAATGTCGAGCGAGTTTTTATAGCACTTTGTATTCGGGACTTCATTTTGAGTTATGCGAAATTTGGATAGGCGCTATTGTTGGTGCGGAGCGTAAATATCTTGCGGTGGGTCGCAACTTTGAGTTAAAACAGTAAGATCCAGACAACTTGCTCCGAGTACCGACCTATATCATGAGAAAGCTGAGTATCTCCTCTTTTTGAAGCACGAATCAGCTAAGAATAAGAAATGTCGAGCGACTTTTTATAGCACTTTGTATTCGGGACTTCATTTTGAGTTATACGAAATTTGGATAGGCGCTACTGTTGGTGCGGAGTGTAAATATCTTGCGGTGGGTCGCAACTTTGAGTTAAAACAGTAAGATCCAGACAACTTGCTCCGAGTACCGACCTATATCACGAGAAAGCTGAGTATCTCCTCTTTTTGAAGCACTAATCAGCTAAGAATAAGAAATGTCGAGCGAGTTTTTATAGCACTTTGTATTCGGGACTTCATTTTGAGTTATGCGAAATTTGTATTAGGCGCTATTGTTGATGAGGAGCGTATAATATCTTGCGGTGGGTCGCAACTTTGAGTTAAAACAGTAAGATCCAGACAACTTGCTCCGAGTACCGACCTATATCATGAGAAAGCTGAGTATCTCCTCTTTTTGAAGCACTAATCAACTAAGAATAAGAAATGTCGAGCGAGGTTTTATAGCACTTTGTTTTCGGGACTTTATTTTGAGTTATGCGAAATTTGTATTAGGCGCTATTGTTGATGCGGAGCGTTAATATCTTGGGGAGGGTGGCAACTTTGAGTTAAAACAGTAAGATCCAGACAACTTGCTCCGAGTACCGACCTATATCACGAGAAAGCTGAGTATCTCCTCTTTTTGAAGCACTAATCAGCTAAGAATAAGAAATGTCGAGCGACTTTTTATAGCACTTTGTATTTGGGACTTCATTTTAAGTTATGCGAAATTTGGATAGGCGTTATTGTTGGTGCGAAGCGTAAATATCTTGGGGAGGGTGGCAACTTTGAGTTAAAACAGTAAGATCCAGACAACTTGCTCCGAGTACCGACCTATATCACAAGAAAGCTGAGTATCTCTTCTTTTTGAAGCACTAATCAGCTAAGAATAAGAAATGTCGAGCGAGTTTTTATAGCACTTTGTATTCGGGACTTCATTTTGAGTTATGCGAAATTTGTATTTAGGCGCTATTGTTGAAGTGGAGCGTATAAATAACGGGGGTAGGTCACAATTGAGTTAAAACAGTAAGATCCAGACAACTTGCTCCGAGTACTGACCTATATCACGAGAAAGCTGAGTATCTCCTCTTTTTGAAGCACTAATCAGCTAAGAATAAGAAATGTCGAGCGAGTTTTTATAGCACTTTGTATTCGGGACTTCATTTTGAGTTATGCGAAATTTGGATAGGCGTTATTGTTGAAGTGGAGCGTATAAATAACGGGGGTAGGTCACAATTGAGTTAAAACAGTAAGACCCAGACAACTTGCTCCGAGTACTGGCCTATACCACAATAAAGCTTAATATCTCCTCTATTTGAAACACTAATCAGCTAAGAATCAGAAATGTCGAGCGAGTTTTTATATTACTTTTATTGAAGAACTTCAATTTGAGTTGCGAGTAGTCCTGCGCCACGCCCACAGTACGCCGCTCACGATTACGTGTATTAAAATGTTAGATTTCCAATATTTTTTGATATACATCATTCGTATGACCCATAATATTCAAATCGAAAGATAATCATGCTCATGGGCCCATTTTATACCTTTACACATACCCACACTAGGAAATAAACACCCTTGTGCCTAGTTTTTCTTTTTAGAAAAAAAAAATCGTTTTCGATTGGACTTTTCGGCGACACCCTATTTGGTCGCTGAACTTGTGGTCGCCAGATTCAAGGAGCGCTGTAAGGATGGCCGAATCTTCGAGTACTAGCGCGTCGAATGCCGAGGTTAGTGCTTCATTTTGTAAGGCTGGAAGTTTAAGAATCATAATAGATCTACTTTGTTAACAAGATCTTACGTACGGAAATATTTAATATTATGTGTTTCAATTGGATGTGCATATGTATTGTGAAAGATGATTGATACTTCTTTCAAAATGGTTTGAAGTGAGAGTATAGGGCACTATAGTATAGGCCCGTGTACTGCAATATTATGTTGCAATATCTCAAGTAGTCTAGACTAGATCTAATATTTTTAAAAACTCAAATCACCATCTTCAAGTTCGTGAATAACCCACTTATACATGTACAAGCTTATCTGAGGATAAAACCTAACTTAAGCCTAAGGAAAAAAAACTTCGTTAACATTGCTTATTTGATTTTCTAGAAATCTTCCAACCGTGCACTGGTACATTGAATTGAATTGATAGTAGGGTGTCTGGAGAAAAAAATTATTTCACTTAGAGTCTATTTCAAAATATTAAATTTTCTTTCTGGATTTGAAAAATAATAACCATCAAACTGACAGAAATATGATATTTCATGAAAAATTCCAGTTAATTCCTTCAAAATAAGAGAATGAAATCAGACCATTTTTCAGCCTTTTCCTGCCATTATGAGTATGTGCTCCTGTGGGCGGCCGGTCCCCTGTGAGCAGCCGGCGGTGAATAAAAAATGAAAAAAAAAAAAAAAAAATTTTGATATCCCTTCAAAAATTACCCTGGACAGTCTCAGGTAGGTTCTATTGCACCAAAAAACATACTCAGCCAAAGCAGTAAGTATCCTGAATCTCGCTCAACATCATGAGAAATGTACGCCACCAGTGCAGTCATCGACAAAAAAATTGCAGTTTCTTAACTTTTAAGTTAAGAGACTATGACATACTTAAACCAATACTTAAACTTTATTTGTTCAATTTGATGTGTAATTTGATGTTTATTTAAGAGAATGAAGTTGATGGTCCATGTTTTGCTTCAGAAATTTTTATTTACACTACCACAGGCCAGGGAAAGCTGCATGGGGGTGGCCGCTCACCAGTGCCATTTTTCTGAGTGGGTCTGGTGAGCAGCCACCCTGTGTAAAACGTGTACAAAATGCAGGTTTTTGTAGGAAATTGTAGTCTGCTTTCATTTTTTGGTCATGGCGTTTGATAGATCATCATGTTTGACAGATTTTATGGGTTTCAACAGAATATTATTAATTTTTATAAAGTATTGGAATGTAATGTATGAAATGTGATATTAATTTTCTTTCACTTAGTCACAAATATGATGCTGAATACCCGACATATCATTGGCGGCTGCTCACAGGGGTAGAGGCGGCCGCACACAGGACCCCTAGCACCGTTTTGAAAAATGAACACTACTGACCACGTTATTGGTCAATAATTTTAATTTTGCCTTCTATTTACTTTAGTAAGCAAGTATTTGGACTATGAATTGATTGTATTGAATTATGTGCGAGTCTTTGATCGATAAATCAGCAAATTCCCTTTAAGCGGCCGCACACCAGAGCCTTTACTCTGATCTAGTTAAGAAATGGGACACACACAAATGCAAATTTTGAGCTTCCGAGACGTAGACCAGTTACGACTTTATATGGTGGTGGATCCAGTGTCCGAACACTTTTCAGAAAATCAACGATAGCAAATAAAATATCAAACAAATATCTGTCAAACTTACATAATGAATGCTCAATGTCATACAGAAAAAGAAGTTGATGGAATTTTAAAAAGACAACATAGATTTAATACGATATTCCCTTCCGAGTGAACCCCTTCCCAACGACGCGGCGTTTTGGTTCCTTGAAAAAGGTACTGCATTTCCGAACGTGTAAAACTTATGGGGGAAAGACACAACCGTTGTTTCAATAGTGTGGTTTTCATACGCGTAATCCCACGCGTATGAAAACCCATTTTAGGCGCTTAACTGTACACGTTCGGTAATACAATCTGTTCGGAAATACAATCCTTGACTATACTTAATGTCAAAAACTTGTCCTTTACATGACCAGATAGAAAATTTTACAATCTTTATGATGGTATGAATTTTTTCAAGGTTTGAATATCAGATCACAGTGCAAAATTGCAAAAAAGTGACAAAATTTGTGTAAAACAGAAATTTCAGTTTCCCATAGGAAACGCATGGGGAAATGGCAATCTGAATACACACAAATATATGGATTTGCAATTTATCTCAAATTTTAATTTTCTAGTGAGCCTAAAAACTTGTCCTTAGTGTCAAAAGAATGACCAGGATTTTCTCTTTCCATACATTCCATACATTTGCCAGCCCTCCAAATGTTGCTCAGTGGGGGGGGGGGGGGGGGGGGGGGGGGGTCCAGTTTCCCTCCATAATTCTCTGACAAGCAAAAAAAAAAGGTTCTCCGTTCTAAAGGGGGGGGGGCACAATGCATTGTTTTATCTCAAAAAGGGGGGGCACGGGCCGGGATTGCCCCCCCCCCCCCAAATCCGCCTCTGGTAGAGTCTACTTACATGACTTAGCCACACGGGCTTGATGTTTTATAAAAATTTGGCATTGAACATCATGATCAAGCCACACGGGGGAAGCAGTCCCCCCTACGGAGAGACAAGTAAACATAAAAATAAGTGGGCAAGATTCATCCATTTCCATGTACGGTGAACCTTCAGAGTTTGCTAAAATCTTCCTTTCAGCTCATCCGACCACTTCAACAATCGGATCATGAGAAACATGAAAAAAATATAATTTATGGTGACATCAATATGGATTTACTTACCATTCACATGTAGCTTTCGCTGTGCGATTAGCATTACAAAGACAGCGAGATTGCACGAAATGTACGCTGTAGATGAACGGAGTACATGTACAAGGCAGTGCAACGCTGAGCGGTTCTGACAAGGCATGCTAAGTAAATTTATTTGTGTTGATATCTTGCACCGTCGCAGATGCCTGATGGTAGTACATGTATATAGTGCGAGGTATTAGCACAAGTAAATTCAGAATGCCGCGTCGGAACCGCTCAGCGTTGCACTGCCTGGGTCACAAGCTATTCCATGAATTCAGGAAATGTGGCATTTCAAACATCAAATTGTATCTTCTTTTCAGCAACATTTCTCAGAAGACAAACAGTAGTAGCGAAGCAACTGCTGGCTATGTGCTGCCCTACATGTATGTGATATTGCGCTGCTTCTCAAATCAGCAGTTGCTTTCACTTGTGGTTGTATATACCCACACGTCGTGTTTCCGGACAGGTTGGTTATCCAGACAGTTTTAAACAAATTGAACAACTTTTCATGCAAATTGTCATGAATCTTTCACAAGATTTACAGAAGGTTTACAAGGTTTACAGAAGTATGAATTGCAAATATTCACTGAGTTTAGTGTTACCTGATGCATATTTTCGTTAAATCCGACGGCAAAATTGACAGGTTATTAAGGTTAATTTTTAGTAAATGTCTGGACACACAACCCCCCCCCCCCCATTATATGTGGTAAAAGAGCACGGAGGGCAGCAAATTATACAATTATAATGTTTTCCCCTTGACGATAATGATTAGGAGTAAAATAGATGAGTATGCAAACTCACTCATAGGCCTATACAGCACTGATAGGGGGCACAGAATAGTTGTAACCCCCCCCCCCCCCCCCTCTTCTAAAAAAAACATAGTGGGCGATTTTTTTCTTTTGGGGGGGGGGGGTAATTTGATTGATTGATTGACTGATTGATTTTATTTCTGCGTTCGATAGCATGATACAAAATATAATAATATTACAGAAAAAAGTATATAAACACATTGTCAGACATTAACAATTTACTTCTTAAATACAAAGAAAATATGTATACAATATGGAAAATTAACAATTTGCAATTAACAGGATTTATGAACGCAGGAGACCGTCATCATGAGCGAGTTGCTTGATGTCGATGGCGGCCTCAATTTTTTTTCCTTGTCTGAGAATTTTTGAGTGAGAAGGTACCCCCAAAATGTAATATATTTTCTTTGCTTGCTTGTCAGAAAACACTTGGAATATTGTGCCCCTCTTACAAAATTCTGCATTCACCCATGCATACGGGCCATAGCTATGTGGCACCCTCATGTATGAGGTTATATACAGGATTTAGAAAATTGGATTTCCTCTAAACGGTTTAAAATATAATACATTATTTACCCAATAAATTTGGATAATAATTCTCATTATTCTATTGGAGCAGGAAACCGAAGATACACAAGACTTTGAGCAAGAAGCTGATCAAGATATTCCTACTGAGAGTGCAGACAAAAGGAAGAGATTCTTCAACAAAGAGTGTGAGATATCTTCTTTTTTTTTCACTACATTATACATAAATGCATTTTAAATATGCATGAAGCATTTATAATTTGAACTTGGGATTGCAAGTACCAAAAAGGTCCTCAGGCATTCCACCTGTCATACAAAAGTGGCATGCCATGGTTATATCCGAGAAGTTGCGAGAAGTAAACTTTGGTGCCTATCCCTCACCTTTTACATGTATAATTTCATTTCAGGCGAAATGTGAAGTTGAAACTTACATCAATTGTTAGGAGGGAGTTTATCCTAGCAAAAAAGTGACCTCATAATTAATCATTTTGATATCTCCAGTTTTGATGATTCAAATGGGTTACTTTTTGTGCACTTCAACTTTTAACAAGATGAAGTTACTGATGTATGGATTGACCCTTATCAAAACAAGATCATCAACAAAGCAAATACTGAGGGAATTTCCATTATTGAAAAAAAAAAACATAAATTGTAGATAATTGCAGTCATACATACTTTTCTTCCTGCCATTGTCAAACACACTTTGAAAACGAGACAAATTTATGTTGATGCAATGCTGTAAATATTTTGTTTGAAGCTTTTCGTTTCAACTCACTTGATCATTTGTACAAATTAAATGGTAATTTTGAAAACTTGATTAAAATAATACTTTCAACATTTTCATGTAAAAAATATTTGTTAATGAATAATGATTACAAAATGATAAATTGAATTCATATGTGTGATTGCTTGAAGTTGAAATTTTGTGAATTTACCTTCACCAAAATATTTGCGTCTTTGCAGTGAGATGTATGATGTATGGCTTTGGGGATGATCAGAATCCATATGCTGAGACAGTAGACTTGCTGGAAGATTTGGTGCTCGATTTCATTACAGATATAGTAAGTGTTTTCGTGTATCATGTCCTTATTTTATTAACCCTTTCTAGACAATTGACCACATTTTGTGGTTTGGCTCAATAACTTTTGATTCAGAGCTCTAAAAAAGATTCCAGATGAGTAGAAAGAGAAAAAATTCTGCACACACTGTGTCCATTTCTGTTGCATGAACATAATGCGTTTGATGCCAGAAATTTTTAAAAGGAGAATAAGCTTTCAAAATTCATTAATTGGCAACACACTGAGAGGCTTAAAATCATTGTTTTTTATCAAAATTGGCAATTTTGTCAACTTTTTGACAAAGATTGCAACGATGTATATAGTTTTCAAAGACATTACATTTTATGAGAACCCTGTAGCACTAAAAGAAAAATATTGTTGTTGCCAGTTTGAAGAACAAAATGTGATCAATTTAGCCCTTAAATAATTCCTGTCATGAAAGGGTTATCCAAGAGTAGTAAAACATATACACTTGTCACTTCCTACATATGCGAGTAAATCTGGTATATATTTTCCCAAGCATATAAAAAATGCTTCCACATATTTGACCGGGCCTATGAGACATGAAAAATTATACTTTTTTATGTAATTGAAGTTAGTGTTTTAAGTTATAAATTTTAAGATTTAGATGGATTTAAAGTTTGATTATGATTCTTCTATTTATCCTGGAAGTAGACATAGGTTATATGATAATGAAATATATGTAGTAGAAAATTAGTCTCAATTATAAGTGCGTCATAGTAGTCAAGTTGAAGTCAAGTGGCAGTCAGAGCGCAGTCAGTTAGTATTACTTTATGCTCCCTCGACTGATGTGAAAGCAAATAAAAATTTGGATGCATGTTATTTGATTGAAAAAAACAGTTTAAAACAAAAAAATTAGAACTCAATAATGCAAGATTCCAAGGTAATTTAGATACCTGTAAATAGGTTCTTGGAGCAACTTAAGAATACCTCACCACAAAAGTTGACCAGATGCCTGTTGGTTGACCAACACTTCACCCCCTGAAGCGAAAGCCGGAGGCTCAAGTTTCTTTCATAATCCTGTCCCTAATCCACACCCTAAACCTAACCCGAACCCTAACCCTAACCTTAACCCTGTGCATGGGACATCCATGTGCATAAACCTTATTGGTTGGGTACTTAGGGAATTCTAAAAGGTAAGACTAGGTTCTTTTCTCACCTCTTTTTTTTATTTTTATTTTTTTATCCATCCTGAGCAGACCCTGAAGGCCACTCATGTAGGAAGACAAGGTAGAGTTCAGGTAGAGGATATCATCTTCCTCATCAGGAAGGACCCTCGCAAGTACTCCAGGATCAAGCAACTTCTGCTCATGAACGAAGAACTCAAGAAAGCCAGGAAAGCTTTTGATGAAGCTAATTACTAGCGAGAGGCCTTATTTCTTTGTTTATCATTGGAAAACCAAGAAAGCCTTAAGTTTGATTAAGCCATTTACTAGCAGAGAGGCTTTATTTCTTTGTTAGTCATTGGAAAACTGAATCAGTGACACTGGTGGCTCAAAGGAAGTTTCGGTGCATCAGTAGACTTGATAAAACACATTTATGTCAATAGTTGGATTGTCACCTCCTTGTTGAATCCACAGGATACTGAGTAAAGGGTTTCATTGACTTTGTGACTTACATGTATTGTGTAAGGTTTCTGGGGAATATCCTTGTGAGTGCTGTAAGTGATTCAGAATATCTCAGACATCAGGAATCTTTCAAAGGAACATCTGTTCAAGATGGTCAAATGTGGCAAAGGAGACATTGGTCACCAGCGTATGAACTTCCTGTACCAAGCGGCCCACTGCGCCCTGGCACAGAAACCTGAGAACACCCAGTTGGCGAGGTTTTACATCGAAACTATGAAGAATGTAGCGGCAAAGCTCGTGTTGCGACTTGACCCCCACATCAAGCGTACAATATGCAAGAAATGTAGCGCCCTCTTGGTTCCTGGGGTTACTGCTACAGTCAGGGTCAAGGGTCGAAGACAAAAGCATGTTGTGGTGAGATGTCTGGACTGTAAGCAAGTGAAGAGGTTCAACACAGATGAAAAACATGTACTGTGGGTGCATAAACCTGAAGCTGTTTTGGAAAAGAGCTGATAAACTACATTTAGTTATAGATAGATGCTCAGTGGTGTCACTGCAATGACTTCATTGCTATTCCCCGCATGTTACTGAACAGTGACTTAAAAGATTGAGGAACCTTTTAGGCTGCACATTGCACCTTTGCATAGATCTGTCTGTTGTTGTGTAGATAATTTGTAAGATATATTTTGCATTCAGTCATGTTATTTGATAGGAAATCAAAGGATTTGTCCCTTTTGTGTAAAAAAATAAAGATAATTGGGAACTTTTGATTGGATGAACTTTCCTGTGATGACATCAACGTATTCCTCTTTTCCTTACTTAAAATATAACTTTCCATTTATGCTATCTGATATCAGTAGTGGTTTCTATTTCTGTTAGTAAAATATTCATTCACCAAAATCAAAATTATGGAAGTCATTGTACATGTACATCAAAGTTGTATGTAAAACACTAAGTTTTCTGTTCTAGAAGCCTTAAAAAAATGCCTTTTGTTACGATAGCAATGTGACTGAAAATGGAAGATGTCCAAGTTTACATTGTGGATCATTGTGCTGATTGAAGTGTTATATATTGAGAAAATGTCAGCTTAGAAATTTACATGTACCAACAAAGGATACTCAAAAGCTTTTTTTGTTTGTGTTTTCTTGGTCTTCTTGGCATATGTTCTTCTCTTCCTCTTCTCTTCTTTTTGTTTTTTAAAGTAAAGTACAGTATGACGGAAAAACAGGAATAGTTGTAGATCATTCATATTTCATAATGCCTCTTGATTGGCCTACATGTAAATTCCAAGCTGATCGAGTTTTGCCCCTTTGCCCACTCTCAGTAAAATGTCTTTAAAATAAAATTCAAATGCTCGCCATGCTCTCATAACAAGCATAAAATCTCAAGAAACAGACTAGAGTGAAGGTATGAGTGAGGATGACCCGACATTTGCTCAGGGCTGCAATGTACTTCGTATAATTATTTCATAAAAAATATAGGGTAACTTAGGGTTAGGGTTGCATTTGGGCTTAGGTTAGGTTTAGTGTTAGGGTTATGTATAGTGCTTGGTTCAGTGTCGAAGTTAGGAATTCAGTTAGTGTAGAAATTGACCTAACAGCAATAAGTCAGTTCATAGTAAGTACATGGTACAAATGACCCTGAAATGACCCCAATTTGTACGGGCATGGGCATCTGTTTTTGTGGATGTGCAACTTGTTTAACATGTAAAAATCATACTGGAACGTGCATCATGGTGCACACACTATGAAAGTGTATAAAGGTCAATTGCACTCGGTACAAATGATCTTTATCTGCTCATGCGCAAATTGTAATTAAAAACTGGCTTATTGTCATCGAAGCATGTGTGATAGAACCTAAGTGAGGGCATGATGAGGAAGAGGGGCTGGCTTAGACTGAGGGTGCTGCTCATGGGGTGAATTCAAGTTCGGTGTTGAAAGCTGGTGTTGGTGTTGGGGCAAAACTAGCACCAGCCACAACACCGAACCTGCAATGAAGCTGGTGCTGGGATTGACTTCACTAGGTGTTGAGCTATCAATAGTGTGATTGGTATTACTTTTATAAACCCGAATTCTGTGTTGGGGCTAGAATCAGCAGCCCAATTCACACTCTCAACACCAACACCAACACCGAACTTGAAATCACCCATGGTGCTGCTCATGGTGCTGCTCATGGTGCTGCTAGCCATGACATCTTTCAGTGTAAAACATACTTTTTAAAATTTTTTCCACGATACTTCTTGTCAGATTTTCTACTGGAAAAGAGAGATTTCTTCATACCCATTTTCATACATTTCATTGTTTTTGTTTTTTTATCAGTGCTCTTTTCTATTTTACCAGCTGGTGCTCTTTTGGAGCTTTTCAGAGTTACACTGTAACTTGCTCTCCACTCCCGTGTATTTTTGTTGCTGATGCTTGTACAGTGGAAACTCACTATAACAAGACTTTGGGACCATGAAAATTACCTTGTTATACATGTACATATTAAGAATCTCCTTATAGGCATAAAAAAAAAACACTGATAAGGAAATGAAAGACCTAGGACCAGCAAAATCATGTTGTTATATCAGGAATCTTGTTATATTGGAGCTCTTTATAACGAGTTTCAACTGTTGATGTATGTGTAGTTCCAGACACCTTCTAGCATATGTATATGTATCAGGAGGGGGGGGGGGGGGGGGGGGGATTCAGTCGACCTAAAATCTAGGGTAGGTTGTTGTAAGATCATACAATGAATTTGGAATACATTTATGTATGTGTATGTTAATAAAGAACTGATTTAATAATTCATATGCATTCAATCTCAAGTTCTTTCCAAGCTTCTTGTAATAATTGAGTAAAACTGATTCTGCCGGATCAGAGAAAAGCCTAATGCAGGTATGTGTACAGTGTATAGTTTTTTGTTTTTTTTAATTACTTTTATCACTGTGGTACGTGGGCAATTCCATGGTAACGGAATTACAAATGAGAGGTATTTTACTCACATTTTTGAAGGCTGTGCACTAATTCGGACTTCCGTCCCCTTCTCACCAATTCGTAATCTGGATATTTACTCATTCTTTCATCTGAACTCGTTCATACCCAAAAGTGTCCACTTACATTATTTATATTGAGGTATATAACTTTGGTAATGGAATTACCAGAAAATGGTTGCATCTTTGAAGTTCTCATTTCCATGCATCAATCATGCATTGTGGGAATCTGATTGAGATGTGGGAAAAGTTTTTTCAGATTCTTGTGATTTAAGGATTTGCCTATTTTGGACTATTAAACTGATTTTCTTTAGTATAAATCTGAAATTAATTTTTTGTTGTTGTTTTTCCCATGTGGAATTGCCCACATGTAAATGTATTTTTAATGGAACTAGAATAACAAAAACTAGAATAAAAAAAACTAGAGAGGAGATACAATGTACTGATTTTGTGATCAGATAAATTTATTTACTTTTGGATGTTTTTATGATGGAAATTATATGATGATGAAAGGTGATACAGTTGAAACCAACTATAACGAGGACCTTGGGATCATGACAAATTGACAATTACCTTGTTATATCAGGAATCTCTTTATATCAGGTTGAAAAAAAAAGAATTATAATACAAAAGACCTGGGACCAGCAAAACTACCTTGTTATATCAGGAATCTCGTTAAATCGGAGCTCTCTATAACAAGTTTCCACTGTATCTTATGGTCTTTTTGCCAGTAGAAATAGAATAGTTAAAGAGAATCTGGTGTTGCCTAGATTATGTTGGACACCCTGTATTTTTGTTCAAAGAGACCTCTCAATTTTCAAATGATATGGGATGGCACTGACAAGAAATCAACATTTTTATCCTGAATAAAAGGGTACATGTAGTTTGGAGAGAGAGAGAGTAAGAGATGGAGAAAGACAGACATGAGACATAATTATGAAGTTCAAGAGACAACCAGATTAGAAAAAAATGACAGTGCAAGAGGAGTTTAAAAATGTAAATCATGAGAGATGCAGAGAATTGACGGCAAACGGTACTAGGAAAGAGACTTAGAAAACTTACAAAAGAAAAATTTAAAGTACATGTACATTATATATGAGAGAGAGGGGGGGGGGGTGGGGGAGAAAAAAAAGGTTGAGAGGAGATGAAATCATGTAATACAAGTCTTTAAAAAAATGTTAAGCAATTTATCCTCCTAGATGGAGTAGATTATTCATACACTTACAAAGGCATATTGAAAATGCAAATAATGCAAGATGATTTGAACACAAAAATATTATTCCTTTACAATAGTATTTAATGCAATGTACAAAATACAGATAAATATAATATACAGGAATTTGATAGAATATTTGGAAGTTGATTGAATACTTCATCTAGCATGAACTATATATGATTATACAATGTACATGTACATCCATCACTTTCTGCAAATCATTTGCACAACAAAAAGAATGGTGTACATGTATGAGTAAAAGTTAGACTTGAATCAAATACATGTAGTCGTTAAAAAAATTGGGGGGGGGGGGTGAATACTTAATTCTGCTTTGGCTTCTTATAAATACTGTACATACATAAAATTACATTCTTATCAAACACAATGTGGAAAATTATTACAAATGCACCATGGACAATATCGGTGGTTGAGAAATGGACGGATTTGAAAACAAAGCGGACAAAACTGTAAAATTTCCACTACTTATGGGAAAGAATGCAATTCTCTTTATTGATTGTGATTTTCCACAAGATTTAGTCAATTTGTTATTAATGCGATGATTACAAAGCCACATCATATACACAATTGTTCGTACATTACTACATGTACATAGTCAACCATCCAGAATAAAAACTAAAAAATTTCTTGCCCAATAAATTTGCATGACCAGTATTTAACCTCATTTTACCTGATCTGGGCCCTCTTGCATAAAAAGTTGCGATTAAACGCAACTCACAAAATTAAACACAACTTGATTTTCAACCAATCAGGATCGCGTATTTTGGACTTGCGTTTAATTTTTTTGAGTTGCGTTTAATCGCAACTTTTTATGCAAGAGGGTCGTACTGGAGTAAACTAAAAGTGTTGTATATTATATATGTTTATCCTTGGAAAACTTTGAATCTTTAGTTTTAGACAATACTCAAAAGAACAAAATTAGTTCCAGGGATTTACACATTTTAGCAGATTTGAGCCTAAGGCCACAGATGGTACACACTTTGTTGTTCCGACTTCCAAGCATTTAAATGCTATTCACAGTTTGGTATAAGTTAAGGCCATGACACCAGACCTCATAGTTCAAATTAATCCCTCCTGCACTATCAAGTTTTGAACAAATGCCATGAATGGAATGGACTTTCAAGGGAAGAAGCTGAACTTATAATGCTTTGTTTCATTGTTGGGACTGGCATAAAATAACCTCCACACGAATAAACACTGTAACGATGGTACATGTACACGTTCCTGGTTTAACATGTTGACTACTGAATTCCTTGGGAGCGTTTCATCAAGCGTTTTGTCAGTGATTTTTACCGACACATTTGCTCTCAGCCAATCAGATGCAAGGAATTCAGTAGCTTATAACAGTTGTCGGTAAAAATCACTGACAAAACGCTTGATGAAACGCTCCCCTTAATTCCCATAGGCTAAACACAGGGACCATCCAATTGATTAAGAAGAAAAACATAATCATCCTTTATAGTCCAAACATAATGTTGAAAACTCGAAATCTTTGAGCGGAATTTGCCACCCACGGCACTGAAAGAGTCAAAGACACTGTCCTTTGGATTCTGGCTGTTCTGGCCCGTTTCATGAAACTTGTTATCAATAAGAAGTTACAATCATTGTTATAAGCTACTGAAATGATTGAAGTTGATTGGCTGAGAGCAAATTTGTCATAGATCTGTGGCAGTTGTAATTGATCACAAGTTTTATGAAATGGGGCCCTGGTGTGCACTGTATCACATTTAAAGGGTACCAATCACCAAAAATAATTTTGGTCTGTATGTTAGAGGCTTCATGTCGTTAAACTATATTCATAGTATGGGCTTCAAATATCAATTCTATAAAGACATGTTGCAATTTTAATTACACTCTCTATAAGCATAAAAGCGACTCGTGAGTACGCGCTCACCAAGATAAAGGCTCGCGCGGAACCAAACTCGGAGTTCGGTTCCGCGCAAACATTTTCATGTTATCCTCTATTTCCTTCATACTCATTAACTGTTGACCTATAGAATACCAGACAAAGTTCTTTGAGGTTGATTTTATACTTTCTAGCTGTACACAAATTATTTTTTCAGGTGATTGGTACACTTTAACTTGCACCAGGTTCTGGGGAAAAAAACTCCTATTCTCATGCATACAAATCTCAAAGGCAGGTACACCCTTCAGTCAACCCACAAGATAAAGAAACAAGTTAAAGTTGAGTTCTGGTCATGTGATTATATTGTGAAAGAAACTGTCTAAAATCAATTGGGAAAGGTTGATCATGTCTACATAAGAATTGGTGTATACTGTGAGGTTTTGGAATCATTAAAATAATAAGAAATTGATCCATTCTCACTGAAAAGCACAAGCACAGCACAAGGATATGGGTATATGGGACTGCACATATACATTTTCAGCTATTTATCATCATATTTCGAATATGAGGGCATTTGAAGAGCAATCCCTTTCTGGGGACATTTCTAATATGATGTTCATCCAAACTGGCATAAAAAGAATGCACAATTTTTTTTTTTTTTCCACCTTTCTCAGAACTCAATCTTCTCTTTAAATGTCCACTTTCACTATCAGCCAATACAACAATGCATTCAGAAAACTCATCATGATCATCATGTGCTTTCAATAAATCCCTGGAAATGGCATGGCCCCTACAGTGTTGATACTCTTCCATATAGCTCTGCAAAGAGAAAAAGAAAGAATACAAAAAAGAGATGAATTCACAGGAGAAACACAATGGGTCCAGACACACATGCTCTTATGTTTCAGAATATTATAGAATCAACTAGAATATCACTGAAGGTGATTAATAATACCCCCGCCCCAATGTGTGTGCCAAATTTCCTGAGCATTGCTCGAAAAATGAGGAAGTGGTTTGATGTGCAATATTTTCCTGTTTTATTGCCATATATCATTACCGTGGTATGCAGTTTGCCACACATTGAAACAATATGTCCTGCACATCTCCATCCCAAGACAAATGTGTGTGCCAAATTTCATGAGCATTGCTCAAAAAATGAGAAAGTAGTTCGATGCACAAGATTTCAAGGTGATTTATTGCCATAATATGCCGTTACCATGGCAACAGAGTTTCCGACACATTCAAAAAATAAGTCTTGTACATCTCCATCCCAAGACAAATGTGTGTGCCAAATTTCATGAGCATTGCCCAAAAAATGAGAAAGTAGTTCCATGCGCAAGATTTCAACCTGATTTATTGCCATAATATGCGGTTACCATGGCAACAGAGTTTCCGACACATTCAAAAAATATGTCTTGCACATCTCTATCCCAAGACCAATGTGTGTGCCAAATTTCATCAAACGCAAGTCCTTAATGCGCACTTCTGATTGGCTAAAAATAAAGTTGCGTTTGATTTTCCTGAGTTGCGTTTAAAAGCAAGTTTTGTGCAACGGGCCCCAGATGTAAAATGGTTACAGGGTGTGTAAAACAAATTTCCCTGTCTACTCATTGCATCTGATATATTTTATAGGGCTCTGAATCAAAAGATATTGAGACAAACCACAAATTGTAGGCAAATAAACTTGAAAATGAAATTAACCTACCTAATGTCCGTGTCTGGTGCATCATATCTCTCAAGCAGTTTGTCAACATCTACACCCAGACCCTGAAAAAAGCAACAAAACATTTGATAATACACTGAGAAAGTGCAGATAAATGTTGAACAATACATATATAAAGTGCAAGAAATAAAGTTCCATAAATCATTATTGCTTTGACTGTAGCCAAGCATTCAAGCATTCTGACTGGTCAACTATATACACATTTCTGTGCAGTGCATGTGACTCTCAACAGGATTGAGTCAATTTCTTATCATTTTTGGGTGCTTCCAAAACCTTACAACATACACCAATTTTTATGTGCTATATAATCAATCTTTCCCAATTGCTTTGAGACAGTTTCTTTCACAATTCAATCTCATGACCAGAACTCAACTTTATCTTTAAGTATAGTTTTGGATCCTGAGTTAAAGTTTGGAATTCCATTAGTATAAGAAAATTCTGTGGAGAAAATGTCACTAGAGCATGTGTTACACAACCATTAGGGACAGCCCCCCCCCCCCTCTCTCTCTCTCTCTCTCTCTGACAGCAAAGAAAGAGAGAGAGAGAGAGAGGAAGGGAGTGGGCTAGTCTTGATCTTTCCATACTAAAATATAATTTTTATTGAGTGGGGTAAGAAATCATTTAGCTTAGAATCAAGATAAAGTTTTACCTGTATAGTCTTTTCCAAGTACTCATTTGTGGAGAGAAGTTTCAGAACCTCCGCTTCGGTATCCCTCAGACACCCCTCCATATGATCACAGATAGAGCGAGGCACATGATGCTTGTGGAGGTCTTCTGTCAATACTTCTATCTCTTCCTGCAGGGCCAGGATCTGGTTATGGCATTCCAGGACCTGGTCCCCATGGCCTAGGACTATCTCTTCTTCCTTTGCCTTGACCCTGGCAGCGATGGGATCGGGCAAGGCGATGAGAGGCGAGAGCTTGGCAACCGCTGCTTGTTCTTTGCGCAGTCTCTCTCGTAACCTGTCCAATGAACATTCAAGGAATGCACTGTCACTATTCTAAGTCTTATATAAATATCACATTGTTTGACATAGGGGTCAGAACTTCTGAAGTACAAATTAAGCCCATATTGGAAAACACTCATTAATCTTAATCGTTTGAAAGAAATTTTGTGAAATTGAGCCAAAAATGTCATTAAACTTTGTACAGCCATGAGAAAATAAAGTTACGAGACAATTTTTACATATAACAGGACAATCCAACAGTTATAAAAGGTTAGAATGTGTTTATTTAATTTTCCTGTTTTCATGCAAAACAACTTGTTCTCAGGGTAACCATTTGCTAAAAATGTTCTCATAATACACACTATATTCTTTCCAGAATTTCATTATCATTAGTCTTCAACCGTGTACGCTATTATCTTGGCAATGACTGAGTCAAATCAAAGGGAAATGTAGTAGAGGTACATGTATGTACAAAAATGTATGATTGTGTTCATGTACACCTTCAAACCTCTCATAGTTGAACATGTTACGACTGACACAACACTGTGCCTACAAAGATACATTGTAGCTCTTACAAGAGTGAGAGAGAGAGAGGGAGAGAGAGAGAGAGAGAGAGAGAGAGAGGAAAGAGCGAGAAGAAGGGAAGGAGGAGAGAGAGGGAGAAAAAGGAGAAAGAGGAAGGAGAAAAAAAAGGAAGAGACAAAGGGAATACATGAGGGAGAGAGTGAGTGAGAGAAATGGGAAAAGGGAGAAAGAAAGAGAGGGAGAGAGGGAGAGAAAAGGGAAAAGGGAGAAAGAAAGAGAGGGAGAGAGGGAGAGAAAAGGAAAAAGGGAGAAAGAAAGAGAGGGAGAGAGGGAGAGAAAAGGAAAAAGGGAGAAAGAAAGAGAGGGAGAGAGAGAGAGAGAGGAAGAGGGAAAAAGGGAGAAAGAAAGAGAGGGAGAGAGGGAGAGAAAAGGAAAAGGGAGAAAGAAAGAGAGGGAGAGAGGGAGAGAAAAGGAAAAAGGGAGAAAGAAAGAGAGGGAGAGAGGGAGAGAAAAGGAAAAACAAAAGAAACAGCGAGGAAAAGAGTCTTTGTTACCTATCATTTTCTTCGAGCAGGTTCTTCGTCTCATTTTCCATTTTCTTGACCACATCTTGGCCGATGGCCAGTTCTCCAGGTAGCACCACACCACTGGCGGTCAGTCCCCTGACCTGCTGGCTCAGGATCTCACTGTGCTTGTGAGGTTGAGTGTCCAAGAGTGACCCCATGTAAAGGTCAAACTCACTCTGTGAACAATGGGGAAATGGGTAAGGTTTAATGAAATTGTCATGTGCCAGTCAAAAAAAATAAACAATTCTGTTGCAGTAAATTGTGCCATTCATAAATAGGAATGATTAAATTGTAAAATAAGCATCAAAGTCTCTAAATTGGCAATGCAGACTGGAATTAATGATTGCTATTTTCATCTTCAAATTTATTTTTTTTTTTTGCATTTTGTCATTTTCAGTCACACTGGTTCATTTAATGTACATTTTAATTTGACTTTAAACTATGTAAGAGCGAGAAATAAGAATGGTGCCAATTTGATGAAGCAAAGCTTTTTCATTGAGACCTAAAATTCTGAACTATTATGGATTAACCCAAAATGAACCTTACCTTGATATCGCTGAGAAACTTGGCAAAGGTTGGGGTCTCCTCAATAAGCTCATCCCAAATATCACTGTAGATCTGTAGCCGGTGGAAGTTGGGTGCACTGAATCTCGTTTCCACATTCAATTCCTGAAGTTTCTGCAAATTGGATATTCAAATATAGTAAAACTCACATCCATAATTTGCAAGACACTTCCAAAGCATTTTATAATATTTAATATCAACCAGAATTACCAGATTTATTTTGGTCAAAGACATAGACTTGAGTAAAAATTGATGCATTTCATATTATACTTGTAAAATGCCTTAATACCTTATATCACTTATAAAGCTTCCTTCCCATTGTGGTTAACCAACCTCATAAGAAATGCTGAAGTAAAATACAGTGACATAAACATAGTGAGCCTCACTTTTCTGGTTAAAAAAAAAAAAAACCCACCTTAATATGTACTGACTCTTATTTTACTACCTGATAAGCAATTCATGAAAGCATTTAAAAATTTTAATTTTCTTGAAACATATTGGCCCGTGTTCTTGAAAGGTGCCAAACTTTGAGCCCCCGCCGTATATTTAGGCCACTGAACTATGGAGAGCCAAATGTCACCCACTTTTAATCCTACAAAATCACCATGGACTCCCTCTAGTTCTGGAAGTAAATGCAAATACAAAAACCTCATGATAGAATTAATTTCTGATGCTCATTTCATCCCAGAAAATAATTTTGTTTCTTTATTTTGTTACATATAGGATTTAGGGGTTGACAAATGGACTTCTGTAAATCAGCGACTTAAGTTAAGCCTGGCTTAACTTAGGCCACTTTTGAGAATACGGGCTAATGCTATTATGATGTACACACTCCTGCCTACTCTTTCTTACCTCATACAACTTTCTCTCTAAATGTTCCACTGCTTTCCTTCCAGTCAAGACTCCTTTCTCATACATCTCCTCTCTCCTCAACACATTCTTCTGAAAGTCTAGAAACTTATTGAGCTGATCCCTTTTTGTAATCCCAGCCAGATGGCTTTGCACAAATTGCTGCTTATGCAAGTCCCTCCCGCCAGCGCTCCTGTCCTCCCTCTTGTCAAATGGAGGCAACCAATGAGGGGGAGACTGGGTCCGTGAAATGCCCCGAGTTGTTTTCTGCCGAGAGACGGGGAGCATGATTTCGGGCAGGGCTAGCTCTTCAACGCAAACGCCATCATCGATGTATGAAGCGGGGGAATCCATTCGGTCATCTGATTTGGATGCCCTCCTGGGTTGGGCTCTGCTACCATGGTGAAAAGGACTTTTTGCTGATGGTTTACCTGTGCTCTGGTCTGTCTGTAGGTCCGCTGGGGTGGGGTGAGGCATACTCCCAGCTGTACCTGTGCTGAAGTGATACAAAGCTTGCACCATTTCTTCTTCTTTACTCTGAAATGGGAAGAAACCAGAATGCATTCAGTTACTACAGAAATATGCAATATAAGATTAAGAATATGTACATGCACATTACAGGTAGCTGGTCATGGAATAGGCATGATGCAACTGAATCTTTTTCTGAAGAAGTGAGTAGGTATCTGACAGAATTTTTTTTTTTTAAGAACTAGGACTACATGTAAACTTATTGTCACATGGCTCATGCCAGGGAAAAAGTGTGACAAACTAACAACTTTCCTTTTAAAACCCTTTGGCAAAAGAATTTATGACTGCTGCATGCACAAGAAAGAAGCAGCAAAGATGCTGTCCTTAATGAGGGTGATTTTGTATCAGAAAAGGGACGTTTTGACAACATTTTCGAGCCTAAAGAAAATACCCCCCAAAAAGATGAAAATTGTTTGCCATTATAGAATTATGATACCAGGAAAGAGTGAAATATACACTGTATATCATTTTGAGGATTTTTTTTTTTTTCTTCTAAATAATGAAAATTAGGCAGGTGTCATAGGAGACAGAGATGTCCCATGCAAAAAAACAACTAAATTTCCATTTATTTGATTGATAAATGATGAGCCAATCCAAGAGCCCATTGATCAATATGGCACTCAGAGAGAGAACCTACTTTGAGGACCTAACCAAAACTTTAATCAAAGATCAGTATAATGATCCAGTTTGAAACTGGTGTCAAATTGTCCATTTTTGTCTAATATGGAATCGCTCTTTGCTTGTTTCTCAGTTCATACAGCTTTTTTACCTGTGCCCGTCTCGGTGAGGGCAGCTTGCTGGGGGCAAGCAGCAAAGGCACCTCCTTTCCCGAGCTCTCCCATGGCTTGTGGGTTGCCATCTCAGGAGGCTTCCAGAGGCGGTTGTGGTTCAGGTGACCCTTGGTCCTCAGTTGGATGTCATACTTCTGCTCCAAAAAGAGACCCTCCATAACGTCCCGCAGGGGGCGAGAGCTGACCCCCGGAGGCGGGAGGGGCATGTCAGGGCTCTCTGATTCCGAGGCCATGGGTGATATTGAAGACTGCCTAGCTGAGACGAAAAGTGCCTTCTATGCCTCCTACACGTATGTCTCCTAACAGCCCATAGAGTGATGTGTTTGGGAAACTTCTAAACTCTTTAGAAAACAGACAAACAGAACAAAGTCAATGAACCAGATTTGTTAAGATTAATCAAGTGTTAATTTTATGCCAAATTGCCCTCGCATTATAAATAATCATCTCTTATCTTATGCCCATTCCCTCTCCCCTAAAAAAAGAGTTGACTTGGAGGCACATGCTGGTTTACGAGGTTATCCTACATACTCAGACTACATGTAGCAAATCTAATGTTGTTTGCACTCATACATGTACTGTACAAGGTCATTTGGAATGCTTACAAGTATGATGGCCAGGTCGAGCCCAAGCTAAGATTTGATGTATAATTGAAGAATTTCTTTTAGATTCCTCTAATGCTTAATTTCATATTATCCCTGATATTCTAAAGAGTAATTATGTCAAAAATTTCAGCAAAAGTTGAGCAACAATGTCATTTTTAACAAGGTGGCCATGTCATTTGACACTGAAAAATCAATGGTGCTCATGTCTGCACACGTCTGCACATGTATGCACTCATAAATTTTACACGCATTTCAGGATTTCTGGCATGAAAAACAACATTTTAAGGCTTGTGAATAAAAGTACTGAAATAAGACCCTGTTTCAATATTTTGACTTGTTTTTGGCATGAATACTCACTTACATTAACTAAGAAAGAAAAGTTTGTGTTCTTTGCACTTTGCCTGTTTTGTTTTATCAGAATCAGGCAGTTATAGATAGGTGCTCTAGAGTCCAGCCATACTGCAGAAGAATATTTTCTGGCAATCCTGCACTATAGCGGATATAGATCTTTTATTACGCAATCGCTTTTTACCATGCCCAATCAACGATATTGCAGCAATTTCCTGGGAGAAAGGGTCCTAAAGTTACGCACACGTAATAAATGAATGCAAATCTTGATTTTGGTGCTGAATGATGTGAATGTTAACCCGATTTCCAAACAGTGATAATATCACCAAAAATAAATGAAAGTTACTCAATCTTCTTGGCAATTGTAAATGATATTTTCGTTGCTCATTTACACCAAAATTTTGGCACATCGAATTCAATGTGTCGCATTGTGCGCATTTGCAGGGTGCGTAGCTTTACATGCTTTAGGACCTGCCTAGCTGGACCCCTTGCCATACATTCCTCTGAACTCTGAACAGTAGTGGTGCATGAACTGCATGGCCGATATTGGAGACTGTTTCCTATTTGGGAGACTATCTCCATGTATTGGAGAGCTTACAAAAGGACAAAAGAAACAACACCAACATTGCAACAAAGCAGTTTTTCTCTGCCAATTAAATTTTTGCCTCACCGAGGTCAGAAGCCCATTTGTTTTGTATGTAGATCATAACAAAGAATGTTATGAAAACAAAAGTAACTGTAGTGTAGTAGACAGTGAATTTTTAAAGTAGGTCTAGATCTAGTAGATGGTCAAAAGGGGTAATTTTTCATGAGGAATCTCAATCTGCTTATCACAATTTCACAATTTCATTTTGAGCCAAGGTACTAACGTTAGTAATCCCTTCGCAGCAAATGTGAAGTAAGAAAATTGGTCTCCTAAATGGGAGGTCATTCATTCATTCATTAAGTACAAGTGCAGGATTGCATATCTTTTTTTCCCCTTTATTCTATACTGACACCCCCCCCCCCCCCCCCTCCAATGGCAATGCACTCAAACAAGGCAAATGGGACTGTGCAGTGAAGAGAATTTTGAAACTCACTGTTAATCCAGAGTTTTCATCGTATACTGTTGACGCACAGAATCATAGGGCATACTCTAAGGTAATGTAATAAAAAATCTATTTCTTATCCTTTTCCATATTTGAGCTATGAAATCGACAAGTATTTACCATAAACTGAATTCGGAAAGCAATTCGAAGATTGTTGATACTCCAGCTCGAAGTTGCTATGCTCTTAATGAACGTAGATGGCGCTAATGCAGAAAATATCAGAGAAAATATTAGCTCTGAGAAAATATGCGCGCTGTGGATGTCGATGTCTGACTTCACTCTTCTTTCAGAAAACTTGAACTCCTAGTTGACACTTGTTTTGAGTTTGACTAAGTCGCAACGCATGCAAAAATGTCAGCTGCTGATAGATCCGTCCGTTCTGTCTTTGGTAAGAAATTATTATATTAACAAAACTTGATAAAAGAATTCTTTCCATTTGTAAACTTCGCCTTTTGGCATGGCCCTCACTGCACGCGCACGCGCTGAACTTTGTACGATTTGACCGCGGAGGTTGGCCGGGCCGAGCCGGCGAGCGCGAGCGAGGCTAGCATGGCTAGGGACCCGACAGTTCCTGGCGCGTGACACTCGTCCAATTTGCTGACTTGTGTGGCTGTATTATGGATTTATGTTTTAAAGGAAAGTAGTGCGAAGCCCCGTAAGGGCCAAATTGACAACGTAAAAAAAAAAAAAATATTACGTAGACCTACGTACGTAATAATTACATACGTACGTAATAATTATTACGTACGTACGTGATAATACTACGTACGTACGTAATAATTACTACGTACGTACGTAATATTTATTACGTACATACGTAATAATACTACGTACGTACGTAATAAATAGTACGTGAAAAAGGTCTATAGACCTATCCACATTTTGAAATTACACAGCTGCCTTATTATTATCCGTCGATTCCCGTTGATTTGCCACAATATTGTGAGCTTGTGGGCTGTAGCTTGTCTAGTGTGAAGAATCCTCAACATTTGTGTGATGTGTGTGTGACGTGTGTTGGTGGATATGGTGGATATGTGTGTGTGTCGCTTCATTTTCCCAGCGGCAAGTCCGGTCCCGATACAAATCAAAACAGAATAAAGCAGTTCGACTTTAATTGTTCGCTAGTAAAATCGAACAAAATGAAGTTATGAATCTTTATAACTCTAAAAACTATCTGACACTGTATAGTCTGAAAGTTATGAAACGCTGAAAACTACTGAAAACAAAGAAAATCACTACACAAACTGACCACTTTGTCATGAATTTGTAACGGCTGATATCCTCATCACAAGCCGTCAATTGGCCTTCATATCCTCAATTTATGTCCCAGAATATGATTTCCTCATAACTTGAATCTAATTATAGACGATTTATAGTAATATGTTTTTACATGTATCCGGGGGAAAGGTCAGTGAGACTGCTTTCAAAATATTACATATTCCTATTCATTGTTTATTTTTTTTGAATTTATATTTTAATGCTGTTAATATCAGGAAATTCATTTTTTCTGTATTAACACACACATGCAAAAGTATATGAGTAAAATATAATTGCATTCAATTTATGAAGAAATCATAGGCCTATTCTTGGACAAAACGTAAAATGTTTTATTAATATGCCATGTCTTTAAAAAAAATCACATGTTATTTTGTTATATGTCCGATTTTCGTCTAACCTTTTTTTTTTTCTTCACAAAATCTGCTTTCTCCCCTAATTTTTAAGTTCTGCGCCAGGGGCAGCGGAGTGTCTTTCAAAGTGGGGGGGGGGGGGGGATACCAACAAAAAAGGACACCTGAGGGCACCTGCAAGGGGTGTATATAAAGCAACATTGTCATTGGTATTATTATCAAGCACCTTCTTATGGTGGTTCTGCTTCAGCTTGAGTTTCCACAATTAGCAGTTGTGTGTGCAATTGTCTAATGATGCACGTGCGAGTCACTAAATCTTAAAGACTTTTTCTAATGTTGTTCATGTTGTTATGCATTATTCAGAGCGATATAATGAAAATGACAACAAATTAATTTGGGTGAAATGTCGAATGATCTTGAATGATCTTTCATTTCTTACATTAACCCTGTCGTTTTTCTTTAGGAGATATCAACATTATTATGGTATCTGCTTGAATTCATAGGCCTACTAGTCTTGGGACATTTTCTGAAAATATTGACCTTATTTTGTGTAAGTTACGGAATATGAATTCCTTTGCGGGGGGGGGGGGGGATGAGCATTGTCCCACTCTGCTTCAAGCTCCGCTGGCTTACATTGTAGTTGTAGTAATATGGGTAGGTACATGTTGCTACATAAAGCCGCACTGATTCTTGAAGCTAGATATGGCACTTTTTGTAAGAAACAAAGGGAAATATAGGGATAAGGGTACACTTATTAGATGAGGAAAGTGCGCTTATGAGAGGTGGAAAGGGGCATTACAAGGGGTGAAAATTGGGCACTTGTGAGAAGAGGAATAGGGCATATATTAGATAGTAAAAGTGGCACTTATCAAAAGTAAAGTGGGGGCACTTATCAGATTTAAAAAGAGGCACTTATCAGAAGGGGGAAATGTGAACTTATTGGGGAAAAGGGGCACTTAACAGATTTAGAATGAGGCACTTATCAGAAGGGGAAAATGTGCACTTATTGGGGAAAGGGGTACTTCCAGTAGTAAATAGGGCACCTATCAGAGAGAAAGGGGCATTTTAAAAGTGTGGGGGCACTGTGCCCCCTGCCCCGGGTGCGCCACTTCTGATTTTAAAAAATTGTTTCTCAGAACAAACTTGACTTTAACTTATTGACGCTGGAGCCCCAAAGATTAATTTTTGAATTGGGCCTAAGGAGATTGAACTGTTTTGTCTTGCAAAATACATGTAGCAAACATGAAAATATTTACATAATTCAGTGTCAGACTGAGCCTGACATCCCCCCCCCCCCCCCATCTGAAAAATTGAATCAGCGCCCCTTTTGGGGCTTCGTACATATGCAACCATAACCGGCATGCATACAAAATGCAGGCAAATTGCGAGGTTTCCATGCAATCAACTTCAGAGTGAGTTGTCAACTTTAAAGTTACAATTTAAAACAGTTTGGCATGTCAATCAGTCAACTTGTTAACTTGTATATCAGTTCAATTGTCCATTGTTTGAGAAAAATCTCTTGAAATTTTCAAGTCGAAGAGATTTACAAAGGCAAAGATATGAATGAAAATAGAAGGAAAATATTACCGCGAAAGCGCCTCATTAGAAATGCTCTCACAGAAAGTCAGATATCTTCAATGTAAGACAATTTTTCGTGGACTTTTTATGTCAGTTCCTTGCACACACAGTACAGACACATCAGATTACCAACAGTTCAATCCTCAATTCAGCACGTTTGCATTTCACTCACCCTAAGACAATGGTAAATAGTATTTAACCCTTAAATTTATGTTTGGAAAAAAAAAATGTAAATGTAAATTTTTTAAAATAACATGCTGCACAAATACTCACAAAAACATACACTAATAACATAAAGATTTAAAAAAAATATATATATATATATTGATAATGAACGTGAATATTAGAGCTCTTTGTAAAGACACAAAACATAGAAGTTGTACATGGCAATCTGCATTTGGGTAATTCTGTCCGAAATATTACATTCCACACTCTTGATAATGAACGTGAATATTAGAGCTCTTTGTAAAGACACAAAACATAGAAGTTGTACATGGCAATCTGCATTTGGGTAATTCTGTCCGAAATATTACATTCCACACTCTGTTTCTCTAATTGCCCCATCAAATAGTGAACATGTATTTCATGGAATTGTCCCAACACTGCAGTAAAACAATACTGACAATGGATAGTGATTTATCCCTTTCAACTGAATTAGATGAATTATGCATGTCATTTGGGACAAACAGATGTGCCATACTTTTCTTTACATTTCACAAGAAAACAGACAAATCTTCTACTGTTCTTCAATAACCAATCACTATTTTGTCTACAAAAGAGATAGGAAGACATTAACATTACCAAAAAAGAACTAAAAATCTGATCTGCCCTTACTACTATTTAAAACAAAACAGACTAGAGTTTTCTCAGTAGAAAGTGTTCTGAGGCTAAACACACTTTAAAAAGATAAAAAGGAAAAAAAATGAATGGATGTACTTCAGGCGTACGTTTCCTCTAGACAGGGGCGTCGATCTTGGGGGGGGGGGGCAGGGGGGCAATTGCCCCCAAAGAAAATATTGGAGGGGCAAACATATCATTTTGCCCCCCCCCCCAATAAATCCGGAGGTGTAAGATAAAATAAGGAAAAAACTGATGCAAAACTCAGGAAATGAAACCTTCCAAACAATGAAATACAAAAGGTTTTACACGATCAGACTTCAATTTCGCCGCGCACTCCGCGCGCAAATTCTCTAATCTTTACTTGCGTCATGTAACCGTGGAGAAGCTGTTTTTAAGAGGCGTTCCAAAAAATCATGACGCTATTAAAAAACGTTCTGAACATACATAATTCACTTCAAAGTTTAAATTTTTATATTTATTTAGTTTTTTCTCTGTTTTTTCATATTTTATTAGTGTTTATTTTTTTCCATTATTTTGTGTTATATATTCTCTACTCAATTTGCTGTTATGTAAAATATATTTTCCCATCATTTTGTCGTTTTCCATGTGATCTTTAATTCCATTTTCTGTACATGATATATACATACTTTACTTAAGTTCAAATTACCATCATATCTTTATCAATGCTATGATGATCAGAGGTAGCGCTCCGGGGAAGGGGGGGGGGGTGGGCAGAGGCACAGTGCCCCCCTCACTTTTTCAAGTACCCCAAAAGTGTCCCTTTTTCTTCGTATAGTGCCCGCCTTTCTTTCTAATAAGTGTCCTTTTTACCTTCAGATGAGTGCCCCCTTTCAACCTCAGAAATTAGCGCCCCTTTTGTTTTCTGATAAATGCGACATCGGTAGATACTGGTATATAAAAAAGTATATGGGTATGTATGAAGTCCACAAAGGAGCCTTATACATATAGCTCCAAATAATCAGAGAGGCTTCATAATAATACATTCCTCTACTGATATCAGCACAATAGTGAGGCAGTAGAGCAGGGGGTAGGAGGGGCCCAATGCCCTAAATTATACAAGAATGAACAGTGCTCCTAAATTATAAAAGGAACGAGGACAATTTTTTTCTAAATTTTTTCTAAAGCTCACTCGCTACGCTCGCTCGCGTTTACTATTATCTTCTTATCATATTAGGAAAATCGCTGTATATAATTCAACACCCGTTGCCTTCAGCATTAGAAATAAATCTTAAATTTTTTGCTCGCTCGCAAATGAATAATCAGGCTATTACACTCAACTGCAAAGTAGTTTTATCTAGAACCATGTTAAGATAGAAACAATAGCGTGTCGAAAATGATCCTCGGTTGTGTATTGATCAGAATGTACCGGTATACTAATGTATCGAAGTGGTATTTTCCGCCTTGTTTCCACCCTTTGTAGGTGCCCCTTTTGTTCGTGCCCCCCCCCCACTTTGAAAGACGCACCGCCGCCCCTGTTGATGAATGAATTGAGTGCGGAAATGATCATCGTTACGATAGACTGTTTTGCCCCCCCCCCCCCATCCGAAAAACGGATCGACGCCCCTGTCTCTAGATACATCAAACATTTCGCGTGCATCCAACGATATCCGTGCAATTTCCCAGATGTATTTGATAGGATGTTCAATATGTAGAGTGCAACGTCAAGGATATTTGAAGGTTTTCTTCGAAATAATGCAAGGCTTTTTAAGACGCACTTTAGGGTTCTGTTGCTTATTATACTATTCTATGCTTGGAAATTAAATAATACAGTATTTCCCTCTGAGTAAATCCAATTTCAAAATGTAAACGCACGAGTCTGTCCCTCTCTGCCGCCGCCATTGATCGTCATCAATACTACGTACGTACGTAATAATACTACGTACGTATGTAATAAATACTACGTACGTACGTAATAAATACTACGTACGTACGTAGTATTATTACGTACGTACGTAGTAATTATTACGTACGTACGTAGTATATTACGTACGTACGTAGTATTATTACGTACGTACGTAATATTTTTTTTTTTTTACGTTGTCAATTTGGCCCTAACGGGGCTTCGTAAAGTAGCCAGTCTCTTACACCTTGTCATGTGTCTAAACAGCATATCCACTGGATGATTTACTATGATGGATTATATCAGTGTGTAAAATACCTCCTTTTTGTCTGTAAATGGAATTCTTGAAATCATTCAGCAGTGTTCAGGGGAAAATCAGGGAATTTTGTTTTCATGAATGACGAAATACTTGGAACCCTGCAAGGTGATGGAGTTCCATACATAATTTTCCCTGCATCGTAAAAGGTAAGTTTTTCTTTAGTGAAGTATCAGCGACACTTTCATGGTGGAGAAACTGAATTGTAGATTAGTTTTTCAGGGTTACACCATGTAATTCTTTCAAGGAATAAGAGCCCTGAAAAGGGCTGGTGAGCTCCGCTAAGAGCTCTGTGGTTCTCGACGTTTCGATCAGTATGCTCTGATCGTCATCAGGAGAATGACTAGAACACTGCCCAGTGGAGGCTATTTATTGCCTACGGAGGGATCCGATTCACAGCTTGTTTGGCGCCAATCAGAAATGCCCGCGAATTTGATTCACGGGTGCATTCTCATTCTGGTCACTGGTGGCGCTATAATTCCTCTAAACAGAGAAAGCACCGGACGGTGCCATTGTTTTCTCTGAATAAAGAACAAGGGCCAGATTTTCCGCTGAATGATTGCTCCCCTTTAGAGCCGGTATTTAGTGAAGTATCAGCGACACTTTCATGGTGGAGAAACTGAATTGTAGATTAGTTTTTCAGGGTTACACCATGTAATTCTTTCAAGGAATAAGAGCCCTGAAAAGGGCTGGTGAGCTCCGCTAAGAGCTCTGTGGTTCTCGACGTTTCGATCAGTATGCTCTGATCGTCATCAGGAGAATGACTAGAACACTGCCCAGTGGAGGCTATTTATTGCCTAAGGAGGGATCCGATTCACAGCCTGTTTGGCGCCAATCGGAAATGCCCGCGAATTTGATTCACGGGTGCATTGGCGCCAAACAGGCTGTGAATCGGATCCCTCCGTAGGCAATAAATAGCCTCCACTGGGCAGTGTTCTAGTCATTCTCCTGATGACGATCAGAGCATACTGATCGAAACGTCGAGAACCACAGAGCTCTTAGCGGAGCTCACCAGCCCTTTTCAGGGCTCTTATTCCTTGAAAGAATTACATGGTGTAACCTTGAAAAAGTTTTTCTTGTTGAAATTTGCCACTTATTCTCGCTACAAAATGTATTGTACATGATGTAGCTCTTCTAGTTGCCTCAACCTCAAAGTTGCCTTGAACTGAACCTCCTAAATAGCACCATCTTTTTACAGGTTTTGGAAAATGTCTGTGCATCTTATTCTCCCATCATGCATATATTTTTGCACTAAAAAATGTGCTTATATTCCAAGCCAGTCATTAGTTAAATTCAGAGAAAAATGCATTTGATATCTAATTATAATCTTAATTAGAAATGAGCGTAAGATCATAGATGGCACTGTTTGATTTCTACCAGTTTAATGCAACTTTAAGAGTTTGACCATGCCTGAAATTCACATATCAACACATGAACGGTTTTGTTCACAACAATCATGAAAGCAATGGTTTCCAGACAGGGATCGATCCAGGATTTTCTGATAGGAGGGTGGCCAGTAATTTGAATCCCAAACATATATGTAATCACTCTTGATCATTGATCCTCTGTAACTTTTTTCTTATCTTATTTCTTGACTACAGTGGGGAACATTCCCTACGAGATAACAGAAGAGAAATTGAAGGACATCTTCTCAGAGGTCGGCCCTGTGATCAGCTTCCGTCTCGTCTTCGACCGGGACACCGGCAAACCCAAAGGATATGGATTCTGTGAGTACCAGGACCAAGAGACAGCCCTCTCGGCCATGCGGAACCTGAATGGCTACGAGCTCAGCGGGAGGAGTCTCAGGGTGGATAACGCTACCAGTGAGAAGAACAGGGAGGAGCTCAAAAGTGAGTTTAGCTAATTCCGTTTAGAATAAGAACAGCATTGCCTTCAACAGACTTACAGGTATCCTTGTTAAAAAGATTAATTATTACCCTTAAAGAGATGGTACTTCTCAGATGGGATAATCTGATATAGGATAATACTTTTAGCAAAATGTAATAGGACCTTGTGTTTTTAAGTGGTTGAGACCCTATAACTCAGAGTGGTACACTGTACATGTACAATTAATTTGAAGGTGACATATCAAACATATATTTTCAATTTGTGGTATCCTTGAATTGTAATTTACATCTAATTTTTTATGATGACTAATTAATTAAGTAAATGCTAAATATTTGCATTATTATATGATATTTATAGTATATACATGTAGTAAGTGTTATTCTAATTTTGTCTCCTTTGAGATTTCTTGATTTAAAAAGTTAGGTGTTGAAGTATTAAGTATAGGTGTTGATACACTACAGTATTCAGGGGGAAAAAATTTTGGTTTATGTGAACTTGACAATTTTTTTCCTTTCTATTCCAGCTGCATTACAACAGAGCCAGCCACCTCCTGAAGTAAGTAATTTCACAGACATTTCTATCAACTTCTATACAGTGTGTCCCAGAAAAAACGAAACCGAGATGTATCGATGAATTATTATATTTTAATCATAATTATGATCAATAATCAATACATATTTTTAAAGCTTACACCCTCTTCTTTCATCAGGTACTACTTATATGACACATGCTTCACGCATGAGTGAATGAGAACAATATGAAGCAGGGCTTCCAAAAAGTCCACTGCACAACGATACCTCGAATTCCAAGTAATATATTAGAAAACATTTTTATCATTGCAATATGAAATTAATACTCCTTAATAGATAATTTTCTTCTCTTAAATATATGACACCTCAATGGATAAAAATGAGCCAGGAATGAGTAAGTTCTGTTTGTTTAAAGTGATGCTTGCATTTCAATGATTTATTAAATGAATTCGTTTGTACTCGCTGCCTGCCGTAGCAGTGAACAAAGAAGACAAAAGACTGCATGCGTGGTTGATCGTCAAATATACGAAGGGAAAGAATGGAAGTGTACATGAGGGATGAAGAGTTTTTAGTGTTCCGAGTGGTGTAGGGGATGGAAGTGGAAATGAGTGAGGGAGGGATAGGTTTTGATCATGCAAGTTAAACGATTATGCAGTGGTGTTTGCTTAAATCTAACTAAAGATCATTAGACCATACACAAACATCCTCTCTCTCTCTCTCTCTCTCTCTAACACACATCCACACACGCACAACCACACACACACACACACTCCACACGTAAAGTGGGAGAGGGAAGAGAGGGGGAACTTGAGGGAGTGTAGGGTTTGAGGTTCCGGGAGAGATTGGCATGATTGGGGGGGGGGGGGGAGGTGGTGGTAATAATAGGCAATGAGGATAAGGAGGGTGGGATAGTATTGGTTTCTACTCGAAAGCTTTTAGACACCCATGACTTTCTCCGCCTCCATTCATGCGGAAAACCGATGCGGAGTTATGGAACAAAGCATTTTTAAAAATCATCGAAATGCAATCAATATTTCAATTCAAGTTATCTCTGTCATCCGTTGGTCATTTTTCAATATTAAGGTGTCAAACGAAAGGGCGGAAAATGAATTTTTTAGACATGTGATTATCTTTTTAAAATTCAAACATCGTTGGCCAAATGAATTTTTGACATCCCAACTTCACATTGTTATTATTCACTCATGCGTGAAATATGTATCATATGAGTGGTATCGCAGGAAAGAAGAGACTCTAAGCTTTACAAATATGTGCCACTTATTAATCATAACTTTGATTAAGATATGATTATACATCGATCAATCTCGGTTTCGTTTTTTCTGGGACACACTGTATATATAAAAGCTCGAAGATTTTAGTGGTGCTTATCTGTCCTGCTGCTTTTCACTTCCAAATAAGTCCATAATAAATGAGGATAACTATTTAGGTGTGCTACATTTGTATATTATCAACAATTCAAATTAAATTAGTTGGTAAGCATTTTATCTTGAATTATAGATTTATTAATTGAACCAGAGTGAACAGTAAAATTTTATTTGTGGGGATTACTTTGGCATCAAACTACTTCAGAGATCTTATGCATACAACCCATTGACATAAATTGAAGTATGGTAGCCTCAACTATAAAGTGAAATGCAGTGACAGCAACAGTACTGGCCAATTAACTATTGTCCTTCACATATGGATAGTGGGATCTAGTTAACTACCTAGGCGTGCACAAGAAGGAGTAATACATACTCTAGTACATTTTTTCCTTTGTTAGAAACATCCCAAATAATAATTTGTAAAATGTGGTTTTACATGCCACTTTATTTTGCTAAGCTTTATAATGGATACTCTTATCTGTTCAATGTGGCTTGAGTGTCGGGGCAAATTCCCCTCAAATCCAGTCTACTCTTTCTGCTTACTAGAACTCTCCATTATATCTATTGTATGTTGGTTTTATCAATTGCGCAGTCTCCTTACGGCGATGCTGTACCACCCCAGGAAGCCCCCGAAGCCATCTCCAGGGCAGTGGCAAGCCTGCCTCCTGAACAGATGTATGAGGTCATGAAACAAATGAAGGTAAAGAAGAAAAAAATACCTACCGTGGCCTAGATCTTGCATGACTTTTAAGTCAAACTCAAATACTAAGGAAGCTCATCCCCCCCCCCCCATGACCCTTTTCTTAGTACAAGAGAGAGTGTAGTCTTGCATGTAGTTCATGCTATCTCTCTCAGGTAAAAACTCAACAAGACCATTATGATAACAATCCGTCCTTGAAATGGGAACAGGTTCTACATGTACAGTGTACTTCTCTCCCCCTCTATCTCTCTTTCTCTCTTTTTTATATGTGGGTATGTCACTATGTGTCTGTCTCTCTTTTTCTCTCTCTTTCACTCTTGCTATCTTTCTCTCTTTCTCTCACATGCACACAGTGTATAAGTGTTTTAGGTCTGCATCTTGTATGAAAAATTGTAGGAAATTTAAAGAGATCTATAGAAACCTCTAGGAGTTAAGTGACCATAACTTGTCAAGATTTGTCATTAACTGACTCGTTATGACATTGGAAACTGAGAATGCAGAATGCTTGTGAACGGCCACATTGACTTTCATAGAAGTTTTGATTTGTTTGTAAAATGTGAGTATTAAAAGTGGAAGCCTGATTGGTATGTGTTTTTAAAGTCACATGCACCTTCTTCACTGTTTCTCTTCTTACATTGTAGATTGTGATTCAGAACAACCCTGTGGAAGCTCGTAACATGCTACTACAGAATCCTCAGCTGGCCTATGCATTGCTTCAGGCACAGGTCGTGATGCGGATTGTTGACCCTAATGTTGCCATGGTGAGAGAAACTTTTTTGACATCTATTCATTATCTCATTTCAACAGAATGATGGACTCTAGAATCACAAAATGATGATGATGATGATGATAATCTGTTTTAGTGCAAAATTTGTAAATAATGTATATATTTACCCTCTGCGCAAATACCTTAGATTCAGCTTCTGCTGCTGGTGCCACTGTTAGCTCTTACTTGCTAGTGGGTTGAGTAAGACAACTGCAGGTACAATGCCTTATTTAAAAAGAAGATTGAGTTCTGGGAAAGGTGAAAAACAATGTGTGAGCTTTCTCATTTCTTTTATGTCAGTTTGGATGAACATCATAGTAGAAGTGTTCCCTGTAAAGGATAGCTCTTCAAATGCCCTCATATTCAAAATATGACGAGAAATACCTGAAGTGTTCAGGCCAAACATTTATGCCACATGTGTGTGCAGTCCCATATACCTATTTCTGTGTGCAGTACATGTGCTTTCTGGGCAGGAGTCAGGTTTCAATTTCTTATCATTTTGATGATTCCAAAACCTCACAGTATACACACTATACACAATACAATACAGTATACAATATACAATTCTTATGTAAACTTGATCAACCTTTCAAATTGCTTTGAGACATTTTCTTTCACAATGTAATCGCACATGACAAGAACTCAACTTCATCTTTAAGGATAAGTTGTGTAAAGATTCATGGGTGGGGATTAATGAAATTTCTTTAAAGTAGAATTTCATTGATTTTGAATATTGATTTAATTTTTATTATTGCATAGGTGAAGCTTAGATTGAACAAGGTTATCAAAATTCAACGCTTGGAAACATTTGAAGTAATGATTATTATCAATTATAAAATGATATAACACAGCCCCGCTATAGCACCTATAGAGCTCTTTGAACGCTGCTGAGATATGTGACGTCATACCGGGGAGCAATCCTTCCTAAGCAGACGATGCCCCATAACATCTTATACATTTTCAGTGCCTGTTTTGTCATCTCATCTTCACTTATTTCTCTTACTTCACTAGCGTCAGTATAAATGCTTATTTGTTGCCTCACTCTAAATTTCCTGCATGGTATTATTTTGATGAAAAATGCAGCGTTAAAAAAATAAAGGAATCAATCGCTTGTAAACATAAAAAGATGCCATTGTATTTTCAGCTGCATGCACCGCGGCATGTCGGCGTTTGAAGAGGGAACGAATACCATCCATGCTATAATTCAGCGGGCTTTACAATTCGAAAGTGTGATTTCTTTGATTGATCATTGACCCTTATCATGACTTTTTACAAACAAAAGATTTTAGTTACTAGAAACGGTTTCACTTCCCTTTTAGAATGTGAAATACGGTCATGGTGAAACAAACCAAACTCTTTATAATTTAAAAATAATTGCATTGCAGTTACGTTCACTTGATATAGGACGTCGTCTGCTTAGGCAGGATTGGCACCTGATGTGACGTCACGAAAACATCGGTATATTTCTGGCGAATCGCTCTGATATCCCAGATGCAGAGAAGTGTTTTTATTTGTGTTATTTTTTTAATCATCAAACATGCAGTTAACGTAAAACTTATACGATTACCATCTGCAAGCTTTCTAGTTTCTAGAGATACATTATTGAGCATATTTGTGATTTGCTTTGAATATCTACTTTAAGTTGATTTTTATAAAGGGTTTAATTTCTGAAGGAATATTTTCTTCACTTGAGGGCTTTATAAGAACTATATAAGGCAGCAGCTTTAGTGAGCACATGTATAGAAAGACCGCCTATCCATAGAGACCATAATTTTTGTTTCCCTGGAGCAGTGTGTGTGTCTTATTGAAATATATAAAGACCACCTGACTATGAAGAATGTCTTTCTTGTCCCCTTGGGCATTCTTTGTACATAGGTTTTTCACCATAATATGTTTTCATTTTCTGGGCATCGTATTAGCCAGATTGCTGTGTTTTGTTTCAGACTTTGCTTCACAGACAGACAGATGCACCACAACCTCTAATCCCCCCTGAAATGAATCAAGGTCCTGGCCCTCATGGTGGACCGCACCAAGGCCCAGGTCCTCAGGGTAACCAGTCCATGATGGGAGGGAACCAAGGCATGGGTATGGGAGGACCAAGACCCGATCATCAGATGGGCCCCGGTGGGCCAGGTGGAATGAACCAGAGGGGGATGAATCCCAACATGGGTCCAGGGATGAACCAGGGCTCAATGGGACCGAGAGGAATGGGTCCACAGGGCATGGGCCCACAAGGGATAGGACACCAAGACATGGGCAGGGGTGGTATGGGTCCTCAGGATAGGAACATGCAAGGGGGTATGCAGAGGGGCGGTATGGGGCCAGGTGATATGAACCGCGGTGGAATGGGCCCAGGTGATATGAACAGGGGTGGTATGGGCCCGGGAGAACTGAACCGCGGTGGCATGGGGCCAGGTGATATGAACCGAGGCGGTATGGGCCCGGGAGACATGGGCCGTGGGGGAATGGGGCCAGGAGAAATGAATCGTGGGGGCATGGGGCCGGGTGATATGAACCGTGGTGATATGAACCGTGGTAACATGGGGCCGGGTGATATGAACCGTGGTAACATGGGGCCAGGTGATATGAATCGGGGTGGTATGGGCCAGCAAGATATGGGTATAGGAGGTATGGGTCAAGGTCCTAGGCAAGGGATGGGTATGAACCAAGGTGGGATGAATGAGATGAGTCGAGGAGGAGGTCCAGATATGAACAGGGGCATGGGTCCCGGGCAGGGTCCTCAAGGCAGGATGCATGGAGGGATGGACCAGGGTCGGATGAACATGGGTCCAGGAGGAGGAGGACCAGGTGGACCAGGAGGACCTGGAGGACCTGGAATGAGCCCAAACATGATGAACCAAGGTAAGTAATAAAACTTGTACTTTAATCTGTTCAGAATTTTTTTATTCGCGTGGTATATTGAACGTGAAATAGATGATTTTTGAAGAATGAAACAACTTTGATATTTATTATAATTAAAACTTTTCTTTTCCGAAACAGACAAAAATATGATTATTTGATTGACTGAGAGAAATTTTTAGAATTTTCTCTAAATAGCAACAAAGCTGCCAGCCATTCCTGTTTTGGAAGAATAATTCCTATTTTTAGACCTTCACGCCAATCTTACATTCCTGGATTTTGCCTCTAGGTGTTCCTCCTTTTTGCTGTGGAAGGTTGACAGGTACGTAGCATGAAGCCCCTTTCAGTTTTAAAGATATCTTGATCTTTTGAAAGTCTAAGGCCTATCTCCTTGCTTTATTTTCCAGACATGCAGATGAACCGTGGGAGTATGGGACCAGGTCCAAGAGGTGCACCTTCCGACAACATGGTCCACGATCCCCGCAGACAGGACCCAAGAGGAGGTCCAGGAGCAGCAGGTGGGCCAGGAGGGGGCTTTGAGAGGGGTGAACCCCACGGTAGAGGGGGTATGAGGCCCAGCGGGATGGGTGGTGACCCACGCATGTCTGACCCACGAGCAGCAGAGAGGTCACCCATCACAGCAGCAACTGTAAGTTGAACCTGACAGATCAACGTTACAGTATTGCAAATTTCAATGTGTTTTGCCTCATAATTTTCCTGTTACTGTGTATACAAACCTTATAAACAGATAAAAGACATCCAATGCAAGCCAGAAGTTACATGGCTCGAAAGGTCAATAAATTCCAATTGGCACTGCAACAAAGAACTTGTTACTTTAAAGCTCATAGACAGTGTCGGTAGCAAAAATCATACTGGCAAGAAACTTATCTAACATAGTCACATACTATTCTCCTTTTATCATAAGGCACATGTACAAGATTATTTAACATTCCATTCACGATTTCGAACAAATTTTAGTGTAAATATCTGTAAGCAAACGCTTGGTAACGGTTTTTCACTGCCTCACGCTGAGACCATATCCACCCGAAGGTTCCCCACACAATAAACCCAGCGCTTCGCACTATGTGTAGCGTATTCTATAACACACAGCAATCCTCGTTTGAGTAATGTGTGTGGCCGTTGTTCGAATTTACATCCCCTCTTTTTGGGGCCAGGGATTTTTATTCTTTTCACCTCTAATTCGATAAATATTTCACTTGAGGAGGAAAAAACTTCACAGCATCTTAGTTATGTTAGTACCCTGCTATTTATTTAGTAAAATCAAAGAAATCTCTCGAAAAGTTTTTGAGGGCTTCCCAAAACTATCTAATACCTTTAAAGGTTTTATCATGAAATGTGTCTTGTAATGTGTTTTTGCCATCTGGTAATATCGACATGCATGTGTTATTACTGCTACTGTGTCATTTTTTTTTTTTTAATGAAAAGTTGTTTACTTACATGTAATTAGATCCCTATTTTTACATATTTGTTGATATTTCATTGAAAACTTGAGGTATGCAGGTCAACCTTTTTCAAGAAGTTTCTCAGAAATATATTTAATAATGTTGATTTTTCATTCTTTCATTTCTTTTTTTTTATTTAGAACCTTTCCCAGCTTGCCCAGAATATCAACTTGTCACAGACTCAGCCTACTCAACAAGACCAAGAAAAGGTAAGGGAACCTGTGTAACAAAACAGAGTTTCTAGAGAATTGAAAACCATTGAGATATAAGAGCATGTCAGTCTGAAGTGATTTTGAAAGGTTACATGAAAATCATCTACATGTACTCTAAGGTAATCTGTACAGTGGAACCTCATTATAAAGAAATCCGTTACAGAATACAAACTCGCAATATGATAAAGTAATGTTATCTGTCCCACTTCTTTGTATTCCATTGTTTTTGAGCTCTGTTACACCTGTATTAAGTTATCATTATGACAAGTTGAACATACTTTCCTTGGTCCCCAGAAGATTTTTTTTATAGTGATGTTCCACTGAGCTTCAAAATGTTATTGTTTGGGTGGAGAATGTAGCAAAACTTTGTGTACTCTTACATATTTTGTATTTTTAAACAAGCTGTATCTATTATTAATTTTTAGTTTTCTTGGAAAATATTAAGACCTGAATGAATCAGTTTTCCTCCTTTTCAAATTGGCAGCACATTATATTACTCTCTGTGTGTCAGCTGTTAAGAATTCACAATTGACAGCAGGGCTAAGGAAAAGCAGTTTTATTGTTAATGTTAGTATTGATATGTTGCATTTACTTTAATAGATGGGACCATACAGATAGTCAACTGAAATAGATGGGACTACACAGACAGTCATGTGGGGTTTTTGTTTTTTTTTCATGTTTTTGTTGCTTGCAGGCTGCCTTGATCATGCAAGTGTTGCAGCTGTCTCCGGAGCAGATCAACCTCCTTCCTGCAGAGCAGAGGGCTAGCATCATGGTACTTAAGGAACAGATCTCTCGTAGTCAGGGAGGGCTGCCATCTTAGATTTAGACCATCTTTGCCTTTATGATGGTCCTCGTCTTTCTTGGAGAATCATCTTTAGGAAGAGGAGGAGACTTCATGCAGCTTGCAAGGAGGGGAAGGGGAGGCTGGATGACTAAGGTCTTTAACCTACAGCATCCCATGTACCTAGATTATGTTTCTTTCTTTGTTTCTCTATGTATATGTTTCAATGTGGAAAGTTGGACACAGGGAATTCATTTAAACTTTTTTGTTACAGCATATAAATACAGTGGAACCTTGTTATGACAAACTCCTTGGGACCAAGGAAATTTCCTTGTTATATCAAAACCTTGTTGTATCAGGACTAAAAAACAATAAAATACAAAGGAGACCAGGAATATTACCTTGTTATAATGAGAGTTTGTTTTAACAGTGTTCTTTATAACGAGGTTCCACTTTTTGTCCCCGCCGAACGAAGTTCGCGAGGGGACTATGAAACGGGCTCCGTACGTGTGTGCGTGTGTGTGTCCGTCCGTCCGTCCGTCCGTCCGTCTGTCCGTGTGTGCTCAAATGTTAGAAAATGCTACTTCTCCGTCATTTCTTGGCCGATTTTGATTCCGATTGTTTTATCTGATAGGGCTGGGTGGGGGCTTCCAAACTTCTACACAGAATTTTGAAATTCATTAATTATGCAAATTTATGCAAATTTATTCAAAATTGACGAAAAATGCTACTTCTCCTCTATTTCACATCGGATTTTGATTCCGATTGTTTTATCTGATAGGGCTGGGTGGGGGCTTCCAAACTTCTACACAGAATTTTGAAATCCATTAATTATGCAAATTTATGCAAATTTATTCAAAATTGACGAAAAATGCTACTTCTCCTCTATTTCACATCGGATTTTGATTCCGATTGTTTTATCTGATAGGGCTGGGTGGGGGCTTCCAAACTTCTACACAGAATTTTGAAATTCATTAATTATGCAAATTTATGCAAATTTATTCAAAATTGACGAAAAATGCTACTTCTCTATTTCACATCGGATTTTGATTCCGATTGTTTTATCTGATAGGGCTGGGTGGGGGCTTCCAAACTTCTACACAGAATTTTGAAATTCATTAATTATGCAAATTTATGCAAATTTATTCCAAATTGACAAAAAATGCTACTTCTCCTCTATTTCACATCGGATTTTGATTCCGATTGTTTTATCTGGTAGGGCTGGGTGGGGGCTTCCAAACTTCTACACAGAATTTTGAAATTCATTATTCATGCAAATTTATGCAAATTTATTCAAAATGCTGAAGGTTCATAATGTTTTCATGTTTTATATTTCAGTTGTATACATGCATTGTTGGTATTCTCTTCTTTTGCATGCAGTAACATTATTATTTTATTCACTAAAGTTTTAAGTTTCAGGCTAGTTAATTTCCACAGATCTGCACTTCCGGCGGGGACATTTATTACGCATTGCGTAATTTACTCATTCACTTGTTTGTTTTTGTACGGATTTTCAGCAGACATATTTGTACATATATTTTGAGGAAATACAAATAATTTTACCCCAGCATATGCATCAACCATTGTATGCAATTGAAGTGTTCATTATTATCAAAGAAAAAAACAAACACATAACAATTGCAAATAATTTAAACTTTGTTTCTGCAATAAATTAAACAGAACTGCAGATTGAAATATTCACATTGCCATTTACTAGAGTTTTAAGATTCCTCTCATTGCTATAGGAAAAACTAAATTATTTTCATGCATGTTTTAATATTTTTAAATGATGCTGGAAAAAAAAGTTTTGCTTACCGTTCAATACTCTAGTGAACTCTTGCGGTGTGTAATAGTTTAAAATCTGCTTCATTTTCATATAATGCACTTATATCGTAGCATATCAAGATACATGCACTGTACCTATTTATAGATGTAGGTGCATGATTATATTACTCCAAATTTAGCCTCGCTGCTTTTATACTGTTCTTTGTGTTATAAGGGGTTCTATAATATTTTTGGTTTCATTGTATTGTAGTTGTAGGTCATTGATGGTAGAACTTCAGTATTTGAATGCAGGCTTTAATAGTAATCTCACTTTCTACATTCATGTGTATGATTAATATGTCAATATGTGTTCTTGTCATTCCATATTAATGTTTAATAAAGCATTTAATTTTTCTTCTTTAAAATTAGTAGTCATGCGTCTTTTATTTTAGAAACAAATAATGTAAATATTCTTGTACTTGTTACTTGACTACTTTGCAAAACATTTAAAATCATATCTTAACCCTCCTGCATGACTTCAAAATGTACAACTGTATTTAGGCAGAAGGACATCACATTGTATCCAATGTGTTCTAACTCTGTAATTATTATTACAGTACAGTGTATTATCATCAGCATCATCAACAACACCATCACCATCAGTATCATCATCATGATCATCGATTTTAACACAAACTCCTTTAACCCTTTCAGGACAGGAAGTATTTAAGTGCTAAATTGATCACATTTTGTTCTTCAAATTGGCAACAATAATATTTTTCTTTTAGTGCTACAAGGTTCTAATAAGATGTAATGTCTTTGAAAACAATGCACATGTACATGGTTAGAAATTTTGTCGAAAACTTTTAAAAATTGCCAATTTGGGTAAAAAACAATGATTTTGAACCTCTCAAGGTGTTGCCAATTTGAGGATTTTAAACCTTACCCTGGTTTTTAAATTCCTGGTATCAAACGCAATATGGCAATGCAACAAATATGGATGTAATGTGTGCAGAAATTTTTGCCCTTTCTACTCATACATCTGGTATATATTTTTTAGAGCTCTGAATCAAAAGTTATTAAGCCAAACCACAAACTGTGGTCAATTGTCTCGAAAGGGTTAACTTTCCTTTTGACAAACCCACAATTTGCCTTGTTCCTTGTCCAACGATGACATTGGGATGGTTGTCAAAGGACATGAGGAAAAGACTTGTGCATAACTGAAAGCATAACATGTACCGGTATATTAAAGATTGTATGGCATGTTTACTAGTCTGATTTGATAGCAATATATGAAGAATAATGAGAGAGAGAGAGAGAGAGAGAGAGGGGGGGGGGCAGTGATGGAGAAAATGAGCAAAAAAAGAAAAAGAAGGAAAGTTCTTGGAAAAATGGAGAAAGAGACGTTTAAGTGTGAGGCGAGGTTCTGAGAATGCCCATTTACTATTGTAAAAATAGGTTGAGTACAGTGTGATGTATTGGTAAAGGGGGAAATAAGTTGGAAAGTTTCAATTGCTTTTTCATTTCCTTAGAGAACAGACACAAGCAATGCCAAATTACATGGAGTGCTTTATAGCTCTCATTTTTTTTTTTTATGACTGGAAATTATTTACAACTTTGGACCAAATTCTCAAATGTTGGTGTCGCCCTTTCCATTGACCTTCAGTAACATTTTGACAAATTATAATCTATGACTTTATTTATCTGTTCATAGCCAGAAGGACGTAAAGTCTAGGTTTAAGTATATGAGTTAATGCCCTTCTGCCTCCAAACAGACGTCATAATCGATCCTCCAGAATAACTTCTAAACAAGATTAGTACTCGGCATCACCTTAAATAATTTGATAATTACAATTGAACCTCGTTATAGAAATCTCCTTAAGACCAAGGAAATTACTTCTTTATGTCGAAAACCTTGTTATATCAGGGCTAAAAAGCAATAGAATAAGTAAATTACCTCATTATAACAAGAGTTATAACAGTGTCCTTTATAATGAGGTTCTATTGTAGTTATAATTACTTTCAGGTACGTGGGATATGTGTGTAGGAGATACAAGCATATGAGACTTTGCTTTTGACCAGTTATGAAAGTAGAGACTCACTATAATGAAGACCTTGGGACCATGAAAATTACCTTGTCATATCAGGAATCTCCATTAATCAAGGTAAAAAAAAACAAAAGAACATAAAGACCTGGGGTGGTATTCTGTGATTTATTTTATCTTGATTTTAGTGAAAAGATTTTAATTGTCATAACAAATTTCAAATTGCAACATTTCATTGGTGTTTGCGCAGATGAAATCCGCGTACGCAGCCACTTTTGCGCAGGCATTAACCAATGATGCGCCATAAGCGTACATTTTGTTATGACAATTAAAATTATTTCACTAAAATCAAGATAAAATAAATCTCAGAATACCACCCCTGGGCCCAGCAAAATTACATTGTTACACATGTATCAGGAATCTCGTTATATTGGTGCTCTTTACGAGTTTCCACTGTAAAAGCAGAAGTGTGTATCTTGAAGTGATGGTGTGGGGTTGAGGGAGAAGATTGCACAGAAAACTGAAAGCCATGCAAAATATGACAACCATTCAAATGCAATAAAGTTCTCAATAATTTATTTCAGATTCTGGAGTTTACACAAGATAATTAAAAATAACTGATAATAATAAAGGATATACATGTACATGCGTATAACATATTGGTAATACTGTATACTGTTCATCTGCTCTTTTTAAACATGATAGCATACTCTTCTAGTCTGTTGCATCCACTATGAATTAATGGGGGAACCTCCCCAATGCACCACTGCCCCTCCCCCATCCAAACTGGTAGTTATCAAGTCTCTTTCCCCAAAAAACTTATTTTGTAGAAATTACCTTTTAACATTTGCTTCTGTACATCATTCAGACAAGGTTCTAAGTTATAAAGAGTTTATTCACAAATGATTTTGTTGCCAGTGATATTCAAGAGTGATACACAACTTTTACTGCATGCAACACTTTCCATTCCTAAAGTGATAGATTGTTTTTACAGCAGCCTAGAACTCTCTCCACCTTTTTTGTGATTTACTCTTTGCCTTTATATCAGAGTTGACTGCCTAGGCCGTGGAACCAAAATTTAAGAGTTGTCCCTCTCTTCTGTCATTCTTGATAAGTTTTCGATTTTTTTAAAATCTAGAAAGAGAAGTTTTCTGTTTCTGTAAAGGTATCCTAACTCAATTCTGGCAATGTAGATCCCTGATTTTCATCACAGGCAGATGTTTATGAGTTTTGACTTACATTTGGGGAAGGGAGCCCAAGGAAGTTAAAGTTGTTTCTTTTGCAGTTCTTGAAAGACTCTTTCAAAGACATCTTAGTACAGGTATCGGAGTCCATGTAATGGTCCCTTAAAAAACCCTAACTCACTTTCATAGGAGGAGACCACAGATTTTCAACACAGATGAATGTCTACTAGTTCTTGCTGACCCTTCTGGAAGGGAGTCCTACTAGTTTCTGCTGTTCTTGAAAGACTCCTTCGAAGACATCTTGGAGAGGATGCTTCTGATATAGGAATCCATCTAATGGTCACTTTTAAAAAACCAAGTAGACCCCCGATTTCCATCGCCAGTGGATGCTTACAAGTCCTGACTGGTCCTTGGGGAAGAAATTCCACGACTAAGGTAGTCTTTTCTGCATTTTTAAAAACTTCTAGAAAGACATCTTAATGAAGGTCTCCATCCAATTGTCCCTTTTCAAAAAAACTGAACTCATTTATGCAAGAGTAGACCCCTAATTTCCATCAATAACGGATGATTAAAAGTCCTACTGACTGGATCTTCTGGGAGTGAGTCCAAGTTAAGGTGTTCTCTGCTGCAGTTCTGGAAAGACTTCTTCAAAGACATACGGTAGGTCTCCATCCAACCTAACTCATTTTCGCCAGAGTAGACCCCTGATTTTCATCACCGGTGGATGTTTACTAGTTCTGACAGGGCCTTCTGGAAGGGATTCCAAGTTAAGGTGTTCCAGGACCAAGTTAACTAGTCTGTCCAGCTGGTCCTGAGATGGTTTCTCATGCCATGTCTTGAGGAAGAAGCTCCTAAGGCTGTCTGGGAGGTTCTCCAGGACACGCTGGAAGGACTCAAAGGGACGGTTCTGCTCTACAATGTTGAGAAACCAGTGGGAAAAGGCCTGCCACCTCATGGGTTCCTGGTGTGGTAAGTTTAAATATAATAGACAGTTAAAGAAATACTCAAACCATCTTAATTCGATTATATTTGTCACACACCTGTTTCACTTTGATTTTCTTATAAATCCTAAATAAACTAACAGAAATCTTTATATCTGAATTCAGATAACCTTGATGATATTGATGCATGTAGCGTGTATAATTTTTTTCTTTTTAACATATGTATGATTATTTTTATTTTAGAATCCATATAATATGCCATGTTGGTATTATGCATTCCAAGCATATCTCTGTCTTCCTTGAAATGTTTTCAGCTTTTGCTCAAAATCACTCTTCATCTTACTGATGGTTCTACCAGGTCCATAGATTTTTTTCCAAATTAATTTTTAACTCATATGAGACAATTGACCACATTTCGTGGTTTGGCTCAATAACCTTTAGATTCAGAGCCCTAAAATATATACCAGATGCATGAGTAGAAAGAGAGAAAAAAAAATCTGCACATACTGAGTCCATTTTTGTTCCATGACCATATTGCATTTGATGCCAAGACTTTTAAAAAGGAGAATAAGCTTTAAAATTGGCAACACATTGAGAGGTTCAAAATTTTTGTTTTTGTCGAAATTGGCAACTTTTTCAACTTTTCGATAAAGTTTTTAAAAATGTATGTTGTTTTCAAAGACATTACATTTTAATAGAAACACACAGCATTAAAAGAAAAATATTTTTGTTGCCAATTTGAAGAATAAAATGTAATCAATTTAGCCCTTAAATAATTCCTGTCATGAAAGGGTTAAAAAAGATATGTTACAGTTCTCACCATAATCTTAGTTAGATATACATTGTCTCCAGCATCACCATAGAAGAAGTTGGTAGAGATGGTCATCTCCAAAGCTGTTACTTGATGCCACCAAAAAGCAGGGATAAATAACCTAGGAACAAAAGAAAAATCAGTAGAACCTCACTGTACAAACTCCTAGGGACCAAGGAGTCAAATGACCTTGCAAATCAGTCAAATAGCAAATGACCTTGCTATGCTGAAACCATGTTGTGTAAGGGGTAAAACAAATGAATAAAAAGAAGTGGGATGGCATAATTACCTTGTTACAGCAAGACTTTGTTAAAAAAGTGTTCTCTTTAACAAGGTACCAAGGTATTTATTTTATTTCTTGATATATTGTAGTTTGAAAAGATGACCTCACAGCTCAAATTTTAGATTTAGCAACTGTTATTTACTTTGTACTCTTTGTAGGATGGACACACAATTTAAAAGGTAACAGGAGTAACAGCAGAAATCAATAAAATTTGCAGCAATGAATTTAAAATCATTAAAAACGGCAATTGGATTTCACTATTACATATTCTACCTGGAGCATGCTTAAATAACATAACTATCATTTCTAGAAATCATGAGAATTTAACCAGTTCCGTCTTGACAGAAATGACAAAAATACCCTTTGAATTTGAAATATTTCCAATCACCTCACTAATTAATTTTTTTAAAGGTTATACATATACAACTAAATTATGTGATTTTATAATTTTACAAAATTGTTACATCTTGTATTTTATGGCAGCAAGAAGTGATTTAAAATACTTACATTTCCCCTGCATTCAGTACACATTCATGACATTGCACCCCTTTGAACTTAGGAAAAGCTGCTAGGTCCGGTGTATCGCAGTTGACCTGTGCTTGGATGGTGCGACCTCTTGACCCCAGAGGGTTAGGGTACAAAGGTTGAATGTCACAGCCGTATAGCTTGACCTTCTTGGAACCAGACAAAATGACAAGGAGACCATCATCTGGATCAAAGTGGCAGAATTCTGTAAAAAATCAGGGATATTGAAAAAAAAAAGAGTCAATATCTTATGTTGAAAATTGATGAATAGAATAATGATCCAAAATTTAATTTAAAATTTGCATACTATTTCAATAAGATAAAAAGATTGTACTGCATTATCGGAAGTATTAGTCTGGCAGTGGCCACATTATGAAATTTTATTAGTTCAAGAAAACTTGATCAGGTGCACTTTACATGGGACTATTAAAATCTACAGAATTAATGATTGATTAATCAGTTAATCGGTCAACATGGGGCGGGTCAGTTGTTATTGTTTGGTTTAATAGTACACTGATTCATAAACTGATTGATATACTGGCTGACTTGTTGATCGACAGAAAGACAAGTAGCCACATTAATTGATTGATTGCTTGATAGATTGATTGATTTATGGACTGGTGCATTGATTTGATTAAGTGAATGACTCACTAACACACTAAGTGACTGACTGATTAATTGATGATCTCATTATTGGTTGATCGACTGAATGATTAATTGGTGGATTGATCAGTTTATTAATGGGCAAGTCCACAGTGTGTCCCACACATTATCAAGTGCTATGGAATTGTAGTATGGAATAGTAAACATGAATCCACATGAAAACATCATTTTACTTGATATTCTGTCTGATTCATGCTCTAGTAGGGCTATCAGCTAGATACAGTAATCAGATACTAAAGTCTTAGATATGGTCGGTAATGTATAACGGGACACAAAATAGCTTGGACTTGCCTAATGATTGGTTGATTTGATTGGTTGATTGATATCTCTCAGATCTTATCTCCTTACGTTCCTAAAGTTCTTTCAGACCCCTTTGATCATCAGCAACTTTGCAGTTAATTCCTGGCCCCCGTACTTCCACTAGATATGGTGATCGAGCTTTCTCTGTAATTGCCCGTCCTTTGGAATAAATTACCAGTGCACATTCAGAGCACTGACTCCCTCAATCAGTTTAAGACCTTACTTAAAACCTATCTTTTTAATATGTAATGTTGTATCGCAAGTACGAGGACTCAGCAGTGAGTCGGTCAAAGGAGGTGTACACCATTATGCTCTGTGTATGATTGTTTGACATTTTTCATTATTCATGTATGGTTTAGTGGAATAGCTTAGTTCCAATAATTTAATTAATTTTGTTTCAAATTTATTTTATGTTCTGGTAATTAACCCTTAGACAGAATATGGTGCACTTAGAAACAACAGTATTAAGCGCCTAATAAATGTTATGTATTATCATTATTACTATTCACGGATAGGTTGGTTTAATGACTGACTAATGGATTGATTAACTAATTGAAGTGTTGCTTGCTTGGCTATTTGGTTAATTAATGATGGACCAATGAATTGGTTGATAGGTTGGCAGGTTTGTTGATTGACTGGTTGATTGAATAGCTGAATTATAGGTTGACTATTAAAAGAAGAAGTATGTTTACCATAATGTCCATTCATTGCAATCCAGAGGTAGGGGCCTCCATGCAGCTTTTCAACATACCCTGGTACATTGATATCAGCCTGGTAATGAGATCAGCAATACAAAATAAGAACAGTTAGTGGAGAATGTACATGTGTAACATGTTGAAATAATTGAACTATATCATTCATTACATGGAATATTGATTTATCTGCTGAAAATTACAGAATCCTATTGACAAAAAAGTGGTCTAATCATTCAAAAAGGGAAATACCCCCCAAATAACCTTGTAATGAGAGACAAATTCAATGGTATACATTCTTAAACAATAGCAATTCTTGACATGCCACTCTGATACAAACAATTGTTGCACTCATTGATGACTGGACACTCACCCTTTTTTTAAGGTACACATATATATATACCTTTCCCAAATACCCCTAATTCTCTTCTAACTTTTGAAGGTATAAACGTGATATCTATAAATAAATTCTATCCAAAATAAGATGAATTCAAATCACCTGCCACAAATAACCATCATTTCATTTATGAATCTTTAAATGATAGCATAAAGGGAACTAATCATGCAAAGAATAATGGGCGTATATGATGAAATGTAATTAACACCCCTAATCACAACTTGTCACAAGTTGCCGTTATCTTTATTTGAGTGCATTTTTCTCTTTACAGAAGTAACATAGTGAAACCTGCTTTAGCAATCACCTGTACAGAAAGACCACCTGTCTATAAACACCATATTTGTTGTTTCCCTTGAAAAGTGTTTCTTATTGAAATGTGTATTAAAGGAACCTGTACATAAAGGCCACTTGCTAATAAAGACCACCTGAATTTAAAGACCAGGGGCGGTATTCTGAGATTCATTTTATCTCAGATAAAAAAAGAAATTTATCTCTGTAAGATAGAGCGCGCATAATTTTTTCTTTTTTTTAGCAGTATTTTATCTCATTGGGACCCGCCCATTTTATATCCATTATCCAATAAATACTGTTGTTAGTTCTCACCTTTAGCATGCTTAACCAATAGAATCTCTCCCCTTGGTACAGAGCGTATTGCATCTTTACTTCATAACGCGTGTTTTAAAGCACAAAATGTGTTAAAGCGCAAAACGACTTTTTGCTGCAAGCGCTGGAAGAGGGGGTTAAAGTGACACTGCTGTCCGAGTATCACGCGTATCAAAGTGCAAGGCACGCAAGAGGTAAGAGCGTGAGATAAAGTACGAGATAAAATCCGAGATAAAATGTGGTCTCAGAACACAAAAAGTTAAAATAAAATATTTTAGAGATAAAATGGTGCTCAGAATACCACCCCAGTTTTCTTGTCTCCCTTGACCAGTCTTTACACATGGGTTTCACCATAGGTGAAGGCGACTACTGTTGGTGACTATTGTCGATATTAGATACCAGCGTGGAGCCCAAAACATACCTCCAGCTCTGGAAAGGTGCTGCGGATGTTCTGCACTGCCAGGTAGGAACTCCTCGCTCTGCTGTTTTCAGCTCTAATATCATCAATGTACTCCTTCAGAGGGCTTTCTCTTATGCTGTACGATTTACCAACCTAAATGAAAACAATGTATACAAAATCTATACAAACTATTAGGTCATTAACCCTTTCAAGACAATCTACCACATTTTGTGGTTTGGCTTAATAACTTTTGACTAGACGCAAATCTACTGTGTATGAAGTTTGGCAATATTTTAGCATGTTATTAAATTCGCGACTCACTCGCGACTCACGAATTTCAAGAAAATAAAATCCCCAAGAAATATATGGTGTATACAGTACCTTATACGATTCTTTGTCCGTTTGTTGCCTAATGAATGCCTTGTTGTGTCCTGCCTTTCTGGTCAATTCATCCAGAGTCCATTCAGCTGCAGGCCATTTGTCTGCTACATCGGTTATGACCACTGGAATACCTGCACGAATGAAAAGATATGTGGTGTATGGTAAATATGATACTGCTGACTGGAAGTTTTTTTTAAATGGTTTCTTTATTTTAGATTTTTAGTGGTTTTCTCTCTCGTTTCATTGAAGTCAGTGGCTATGCCTACATCTGTGCGTACACTGTGTAATGAGTTGATTTCGCCTGTGTCTTGATATCTTGGCAGTTTAATTTTGAACAGGTTTTTTTTTTTAAATTACGAATCATGGTCTGTACGAATTCAAGGTGGATTACTCTACAAGCGACTAACATAGAGATATTATTCTATTACTATCAATATTATAATTTATTTTATCATTATAATATTAATATCATTAAGACTCTACTAATTAGGCTACTAATATTTTTTTTAATCATCATTGTCATTATCATTATTTCTAGTCTAGGGACTCTTGTCTAGACTAGAGGGTCTATTTATTGCTATTACTATTATCATTATTATCATCATCATCATCATCATCATCATTATTATTATTATTATTATTATCATTATTATTGTTATCATTACCCGGTATTATTATCATTATTATTAATATTATCATTATTATTATTAGACTCTATTGTTATTATATATCATTATCAACATCATTGGCCTAATCATGAAATCTGTCACCTCTCTTCCCGCGTGTGCACTCGCATTGTGTACAAATTTATGGGAGTGGAATGCTATCACCAACATTGATTAAATAAATGGCAGTGAATGCACCGGTGACAGATTTCACAATAATGCCACATCACTATAGACTCTACTATAACTTATAAGTCACTTACATATATATATACAAGCTTATCTGAAGATAATCTTGTACTCCAGACTAGCTTTTACGGGTGAATAGGCTTCAATAGCTTTTGTGTGTACCAGCGGGCCTTTTTCCAGTCTAGATCATTCATACATGAGACTGAGAGGAAAATAATTATTTAAAATTTCACTTTCACTTCTGAATCCCCATTCATACCATTTGGGCCCAACTTTGTGGCACAGTAAGAGTTGAAGAGTTCCTGAATCAGTAACTATACACAGCGCTGCCCATTCTCTAGCGTTGCGAACCACTACTACAAAAGTGCGACTACATGCTTTTCGCTGAAATTACATATATTTTTCATCTAAAAATTAAACTAAATAACACTTCAACTATTGATTGATTGCATTCATTAAGTTAAATTTAGTTAACCAACTTACAACTTACCAAAAACGATGCTTTATTGCATCATCTGCCACAGTCCGTAATGGCAGAATGTAATCGCTGCACTTTTTGAAAGTTCACACCCATGCGTAACCATACACAGTGCGATGGACAGGTTTTGGCAGTCAAAAGTTGAAATTTTATACCCTGTGGACATTGCCTGATGGCTTGCTGGGGACTGAACTTCAGCAAGTCCATCCAAGCAATCGATTTCATGCGAGTATAACGTAAAATTGGAAGTTTAACATACATTTCAAATTAATTTTGTACATTGTTTTTAGCGGCATTGAGGGGTGTCGCAATGAAAGTCTATGTCTATGAGTATGTGTCCTTGTCAGAAGCCGTGCTTTGCACGGCGTCTGGTCAGGCTACTGAATCAGGTAATTTAGCAAATTTAAAAAAATTATATCTTGCTTAGAGCAATCTTGTCTATTTTTTACTGCTGTAACAGTGAATGTTGGACGCAGTCCCACATAGGCAAGGGCCTATGATATGATAACCCCAGGGAGCTCCAACGCTATGCATTGGAGCCCCAGGTACAACTAACCAAAATCTTCCTCACCCATGGCATTAGTTTAGTCGGTCGCATCGCTTAATTTCGGCAGGTAAGATGAAAATTTGTACTTACGTTTCAAAAATTCTTTTTATGTACGAATACGTAAACCATGGAATAATCTCTCTAACGACACCATTACTGCCCCGAGTGTGCACAGTTTTGAAGTAGCATTGGATAGGTGCTGGAAAAGTGAGCCGATTAAGTACGACTATGAGTCGCCTGCACCAGGAAATGATCCAGCCATCTTAAAAAGGAAGAAGAACTTGGAACTGAATACAGAGGCCTAGTGCCTGCGTTCAATATCTTCCCTAGGTATCCCTAGGTAAGAGAATTATTGTAACTATCCAGCACACTTATACATGTACAAGCTTATCTGAAGATAACCTTGTACTGCAGACTAGCTTTTATGGGTGAATATGCTTCAATAGCTTTTGTGTGTATCAGCAGGCCTTTTTCCAGGGTAGATCATTCATACAGGAGAGGAAAATAATTATCTAAAATTTCACTTTTAACTCTGAATCCCCTAATTTGTGGCACAGTAAGAGTTGAAGAGTCCATGAATCAGGTAATTAGCAAATTTAAGAAAATTAAATCTTGCTTAGAGCAATTTTGTCGTCTGTTTTTGATTGCTGCAACAGTGAATGTTGGACACAGTCCCACATAGGCAAGGGCCCATGTCATGAGTGTATCCAGCAGGCACTTTGATTTCACGATTTGACGATTATTTTGATGAAAAAAAGGAATTTCCTAGCCGAGCCGATCGAGTCATTTGAATCGACTGTTCAGTACGGGTAAGATCGGGTCGGCAAGGAAATTCCATTTTTTTCATCGAAATAATCGCCAAAACGTGAAATCAAAGTGCCTGCTGGATAGTTTAACTACAGTACACTCATACTCATAGGCCCTTGCCTATGTGGGACTGTGTCCAACATTCACTGTTGCAGCAGTCATAAACAGACAACAAAATTGCTCAGTCTAAGCAAGATTTAATTTTCTTAAATTTGCTAGATTACCTGATTCAGGAACTCTTCAACTCTTACTGTGCCACAAATTTGGGGATTCAGAATTGAAAGTGAAATTTTAAATAAATATTTTCCTCTCATGTATGATTGATCTTGAATGGAAAAAGGCCTGCTGATACACACAAAAGCTATTGAAGCCTATTCACACGTAAAAGCTAGTCTGGAGTACAAGGTTATCTTCAGATAAGCTTGTACTTTAGTTGTACATGTATAAGTGGTTACACTTAAAAGTTACAGTAATTGTCACTATACATTCTCTTGAAATGTAACTTGTAAGTACAAATTTTCATCTTACCATGCTTACCTGCCGAAATTAAGCAATGCGACCAACCAAACTAATGGGCGAGGAAGATTTTGGTTAGTTGTACCTGGAGCTCCAAGTCCAACGGCAACGCTACGAGTTGGAGCTCCCTGGAGTTAATGACATGAGTCATTGAGTGCTTATAGCCTAGATACATTAAGTTTAAGTTTAATGCAAGTAGTGGCTAAATCTACACAGACACTACACGAATGTATATGATTGGGACCATTAGAGGAAATACTCTTCCAAAATTTTAACTATGATTACGTACCTTTTCGCAAATGGTTGATTCTGAAATTCTCATCAGATGGAGCTGATATTCTCGGAATTTCAAAACTTACAGAAGTCATGATTCTACAGTCCCTTGCTTTTAGTCACAATGCCGAAATCTGTATCAACGTTTTTCTGTTTCACGATCTGTTAACATAGTCTTTTTCCAGACGTCGCCAGTAGTAGAGCTACCTCATAGAGAGATACATATTATATTAGGCCTAATATAGTATGTATCTCTATGAGCTACCTGTACTTCTATTCTAGGCGCGCGACCAGTAGAAAATGGACCAGGAGAAAACAGTAGAAGGTTATACTGGTTTATCTCTAATGGTTTCTACTGGAATTTCGACCTGGGCCCTTTTGAAATACGGGGAGTGGGGGGGGGGGGGGGGGTCACCACATGATTTAAATTTTGTAACTGTCCGAAATGTCTGGGGAAAAAAAGGGGAAAAAAAAGTTTATCACATTTTGGGGGTCAAGTTTTCTTCCAAAATTCTCTGACAAGCAAAAAAAAAAGAAAAAAGAAAGAAAAAAAAAAGTTATCACATTTTGTGTTGGGGGGGGGGGACATTGGCCTATCTTCAAAATCGTGGGGGGACATAGCCCTGTCCCCCTGGATTTGCGCCCATGGTCGGCCCTAACCAAAATAAGAGACTAACTCGTGAACGAGAGACAGAATTTTTGGTCTACATCTAGGCGCGCGACATCGATTGACAGATTAGTGCTTGCATAGTGTGATACAGACCAAAATTTCTGTCTCTCGTTCACGAGTTAGCCGCTTATTTTCAATATAAGTTATTAAATTGTGATAATTGCATTGCTTTCTCAAAAGTAGTCAAATGATATTGTCAGGATTATATAAACACACCCATTGTCTATCTACTCCTGTTTGACAAGGCATAATAGAGGGCTTGAAAGGTATTTAAGTAATTAACTCATGAATGGTAGATTTCAGCAGTGGTAAAAACATAGCAACATGCTCTAAGCTTATTCGTGAATTCAGCGGGATTTATCATGGTTGTATTTCTGAGCTGATATATGACCTGAGCCGAGTTCCTAAATCTATACGCCACTGGTTAGCTAGGCCTAGACCTAGCTTCTTCTGGGTAATGATGTCCGCAAAAGAGCTAGTATTGGAGGTTTATTGGTCATAATGTCGAATGTGTTACGATCATCGGGAGTGTTTTGAATGGGGGGGGGGGGGCACTCATGTATTCCAAGTTTCGTAATTCCAAAAATTAAATAGGGTTCATACATCCAAAAATGGAATAGGATTCATTATTCCGCAGGTTCGCAATTCCGAACACTGATGAAACTTGCCCGGGATCTATTTCATTTTCAAAATTATGAACATTTGGCATTAAATTAATGAACCTTCGAATCATGAGAAGTAACCCATCAGTCATTGCACCGACTTAATCATAACGCTCTATTTCTTTAACAGCTAGCCCCTCCACCATCTCTCTCCCTCTCTTTCTCCTTCGCTCTCTCTCTCTCTCTCTCTCTCTCTCTCTCTTTCTTTCTCTCTTTTTTTCTCTCTCTCACTCCCCACTCTATCTCTGGTACTCCCTACCACCTTACCCCCTCCTCTCTCTCTCTCTCTCTCTCTCTCTCCCTCCCTCTCTCTACATTTCTCTCTCTAGCTCTCTCCATTTTATTTGTTTTTGCCCATGATTTGTGGTGTCTATTTTTCAGGGGTGGGAATTAACGAACAGTTTTATTATATTACAGGTGGTAATGGCACCACCAAAATAATTACCAGATGGGGTTATGCCAGACTGTAAAGGTTATTAATGTCCATTGATTTGCAGTATTGGATTCTTTTCAGTCTGAAATCCGTCATTCGGGTCAGTATAATAATTAACCAAAATAGAAAAAAAGGGGGGGGGAGAATTCCAAACAACCCCATCAACACCCTCACCAACATCATTTTGCCTTTTGCGAGAGTAAGATCACTATGATCAGTGGCGGGGATTTGTTTACGCCATTCTATTCATCAGGGGGACGCCCCCCCCCCCCCCCCGATGAAAATAATTCCTTGCATATTTCCGCCAATGACTATGATCGTCATCTCTGAGATATCTATTTCGGACTGTTACTTTAATTAGAAATTTACCACAAATGACAATAATTGCATAAAGGTCGTTATCTCTCTAGGAACGTCGCTGTATATTATACCCTTGTCTGGTGCTACCGCCATGATCCGTATAGATTTGAATTCATTGATTATTTTACCAAACTTCCCGACAGAAAATTGTTCAACTACCTTAATTGGCAGCCCCCCCCCCCCCCCCCACATAAAAGCAAGAATTTAAAGTCTTAGGTAAACACTGTTCATTACAATATTCAAATCTGCACACAGAAGCCCATTTTTCAACAAGTAAGAACAAAATCTAGTCAATTACGAAGATTCAGCTATAAAGATGAAATAATCCCAATTTTCATATTGCCGACAGAACTTTGAAGACGGGTGGGGGTGAGCTTACATCGCGCGACACCACCCCACCCTCTTCAAAGGCAATCCTGGTTGTCTCATTCTAGTTTCGATTTCTTCCTTCCGAAGATCATTCGACAACATAATCTAAATACAAAAATGACAATCAGAATAATCGCTGTAGCGATTGTAAGAAGAAATGCTAGGACGTCTATCATGAAGAATTCTATCAATGACAGTTCCCTTGCAGGTGATTTGAGGTGCTGTCCGCCATATTTGATCACGTGTTCTATCCAGTATGCTGCCCGTTCTCGTGCCTGCATGGGCCTCTCTCTGATGATACTTGAAACCTCTTTCGCTATTGATGTATACCTGCATGAATACAAAGATGAATATGATATAGTTTTTTTGTTGTTGTTGTTTAATCGTTCAAATGCTTACAAATTTAGAAGAACAATTAAGCCTGCTATTTTTAGTGATGGAAAGAATTAGCATATAATGAAAAACAAGAATATTGTGAATGGCTAAAACATAATTGTTTAAATGTAGCATCGGACCAAATCTACCGAATGACTTTGTCGAAAAATATCCGACCACCTGAAGAAAAGACACATCAAATATCCTCAGATTTAATCAAATGAGTACTCATAACTAGGATTTAGGTACAATAATCGATAATGACTCTCTCAGTTGAAAGGGTCGTGGTAGGAACAAAATGATTTTTTTTTCGAGGGAATTATTTTCCCCCGATAATCCCGCCCTTCCAAGGTTCGATGAGGCAGGGCTGCGGGATTATTCTGTTTTTTGCCTCATAAGGCTTTCTTCTCCTTTTCCTCCTCCTCCTTCTCCTTTTCCTTCTCCTTTTCCTCTTCCTCCTCCTCCCCCTCCTCCTTCTCCTCCTCCTCCTCCCCCTCCTCCTTCTCCTTCTCATCCTTCTCCTTCTCCTCTTCCTTTTCCTTCTCCTCTTCCTTTTCCTTCTCCTTCTCCTTCTCCTCCTTTTCCTCTTCCCCTTCCTTTTCATTTCTCCTCCTCTTCCTCCTTCTCCTCCTCCTCCTCCTCCTCCTTCTTCTTCTCCTTTTCCTCTTCCTCTTCCTTTTCCTTCTCCTTCTCCTTCTTCTTCTTCTTTTTCTCCTTCTTCTTCTTCTTCTCCTTCTCCTTCTTCTTCTCCTTTTTCCTCTTCTTCTTCTCCTTCTTCTTCTTCTCCTTCTCCTTCTCGTTCTCCGATCCTTCTTCCTCTCCTCCTTCTTTTCGTCCTTTCTCAATAGGGGGAACTAGGTACTAAAATTGCATTGGAGTATCAGGGTATTTGACGTACTATATCTTGAGATCGACGTCATCAGAAAAATCTGGCCTAAAAATACATACAGTATTTATTATTCAACCATGTACTACAAACTCACTTTGGATCACTAATGACGTCTCGTAAGGATTCATAGATTACGTCAGCACTGACTGCCATTTTGTCGATCTTCCTCCCCATTCCTCGCGCCTCGATCCTGGCGGCGACGTCGTGTTGGTCACCGTGGAGAGGGACGACGACGATGGGAACGCCGTGGTAGCAGGCTTCTTGGAAACCGTTGTTGCCTCCTTGATACAGAAATACTCGAGTCTTAGGGTGACCTGTTGAAATGAGATAATTATCATCATGTAAAACAAGATGGGAAAAAGGCATAGGCGTATGTGTCCTTCCCCCCCCCCCCCCTTTCCCCTGTTCAACACGTCTGGATACGTCAGTGGGTATAGGCCAATTGACGTTGAATAAAATAGTTTTACGAATTGCTTTTTGAACTTCGTTCAGTAATAGTATCAGGTGACATTTTTTCTTTTGACTAGCAAGCACGTCTTTCAGGGAGAGAAACATCGGGACTTTTCGACAACAAAGAAAATAACCTGATAATAGGCAGTTGTTTGAGCTTATATAGTGTAGAATATCGCTTCCATATACATTGACCAATATTTTGACATAATATATTCATACCCCCTTGATATCCCGCTTTGTGTGCCCCATTCCCTACCATATAGCACCCCCCCCCCCCCCCACCCCGAAATAAAACTCACCAAGCAGATCATTCTGAGGGACCCAGGGCATGATCTTCACGTTGGGTGGAACATCAAGTTCACCGAGTCGATCCGTCAACTGCCAGATAACCTTCTGCGGTAGTCTTCGGAAAGCTTCGACAAAGTGTTCGGCAAACCCCGGTTGAATGATCGTTATCTCGCCGAAGTACGTTCCGAGCGTGAAGAGGATGACACCGTGTTCGCCCGAACTATTCATAAATTCTTCCAGCTCCTGGTGATTTAAAAAAATGGCCAAGCATTGTTAGTTGGATAAGGATAGGGTATGGGTATTTGCAAAGTGTGTTTGTTTTGATAATGTGTGTATTGTGTTATCTGCCAAATCCCTGTCAAATTTAAGATGTTTGATAAGATTTTGCTACTTCCATAACTTCGGGACGAGGAACTACAGATACGATTTTCGCTAGGTGTGTATGGGGGGGGGGGGGGGAGGGGGTATTTTGAACCACCCCCTTGCAAAGAAACATATCAAGGATTTCCAACCGATTCCCCAAAATCATGTTTTTAGTTTGCCGGAAAAAATTCATTAACACTGATTAAGCAAAACATGTTGTGTCCTCAACTTATTCAATTTGCACTCGATGCGAAGCGTTCTCAAATTTATAAACCGCCGACATTACTGGATTTGCCGACAGAAATTGTAAGTATAGGGTTGCACAGTGGCGTAGCGTGCATGGTTTAATAGGGAGCACCGGCATCACGGGCAGGGGAGGGGTTCTTACTCGGAGGAAATGCGAATTTCAAAGGACATTAATAAGGGTGTGGGAGGGGGTCGTTTCATGAGAAAAATAAACTGTACTACAAATACAAGCGCGACCATACTCATCAAACACGATATATATATATATACAAAATATACAAAGTACAAAAATGTTTTAACTAGTCTTCTAAGAAGTGCTAAAAAGAATTATCATGCCTCCAAAATACTTTCAAGCAAAAACTATATGAAAGATACCTGGAAAATTATAAGCGGTGTCCTCAAGAAGGATGATCAAAAGGGGCTAATTAATACTGTCAAAGTTAATGATAGCTTAATTGATAACTCAAAAGTAATTGTAGAAAGTTTTAATAATTACTTCGTAAAAATTGGAGGAAAAAACATAGTCGAAAGCATACCTAATACCAATAAACATTTTTTATGGACTATATGAACCAACCAAAACCTAAAATACCTAATATTTTTTAACCCAACAGACTTTGCTAAAATATTTAGAATTGAACAAAAAAAACTTAAAAACCACAAGAGCCCTAGATCCAATAATATAACTAATACTTTGCTAAAGCATATCTTGCCAGACATCGTTGTCCCTCTGTTACATATTTATAACATATCTTATCCTCGGCATAGTGCCAAACCAAATGAAAATAGCAAAAGTCGTCCCAGTAGTTAAAAAGGGTGATACCCATTAGATCACTAACTATCGTCTTATTTCATTATACCAACAACTTTTTTAAGATCCTGGAAAAGATCATGTATAACAGAACAATTAGTTTTCTTGATGAATATTACATTATCGAGTAATGTTTAATTTGGTTTTCGTGAACAGCATAATACCACACATGCGCTCTTGACATGTACTGACAAGGTTATGAACTCACTTGACCATAATTCCCACACATACATAATAAATAAATTGAATGACTATGGCATTGGAGGAAAGGCCTCGGAGTGGTTCAGGAATTACCTTATAAGTAGGAAACAATTTGTAGTTATTAATAACTGTACATCCACCCTAAGAGACATAACATGCGGGGTACCACAAGGCTCCATATTTGGCCCGCTATTATTCATATTGTATATTGATGACTTTTATCTTTCATCCAGACTATCATCCTTTATACTCTTTGCTGATGACTCAAACATATTTTTTACCAATCAGAATCCACACCAGATCACAGAATCGTCAACATTGAGCTAAAAAAAACGTAGCAATTTGGATAGCAGCAAATAAACTTTCATTTAACCTTGATAAAATCCATTTTATGGTATAGTATTCCTGCACTTCTTGAACCTTTCAAATTTTCAAATTCAAATTCAAATTTATTTTCTTCCATTGATTTTGACAACATTCAACATCTGTAGTACAATTTACATCTATTACATCATTTACATCATTCTCCCCTGTACCATTTCATCTGCATAAGGTGCAAAAGTTGTTTATCTCGAATAGCACACGACCTCAAAGGTTTCAGACTCAGACTGAGAAAATGCAAGGAAGGATACATGTGTCGATAATTACCAACGTGATTGATATTAAACTTTCATGTAAAAAGCTTCCCGAGTAAACTTTGTCCATTTTGAAAGACTCAATAAAAAAAAAAAGCTTACCTTAAACAAGGGATGTGGATTAAGCCAAGACTGTGTCATCATGGTAAAGAAAATATCATAAATTTTACTTGTAGAAACCTTTTCTTAAGTTTGGGTTGACATTAACAGTTTTTTCTATTCAAATGTACAAAATTGAATGAAATAACCCAGCAATTGTTTTCAAACTGGAAAAAAAAAGCTTACCTTAAACAAGGGATGTGGATTAAGCCAAGACTGTGTCATCATGGTAAAGAAAATATCATAAATTTTACTTGTAGAAACCTTTTCTTAAGTTTGGGTTGACATTAACAGTTTTTTCTATTCAAATGTACAAAATTGAATGAAATAACCCAGCAATTGTTTTCAAACTGGAACAACAAATGCATAATGGGTTTTGACCGACATTCGTTGCTTTAGCCAAAACTTGGTACAAGAAGATTTTGACCATACTTTTTGAAAAGCCTGCTGCTCAGTCATCCGTGGCAGCATGGTTATGAATAAGGTACCATGAGACAGAATATTAGTTGCTTTTTACTATAAAATAAATTTCAATCTCACAGAGATTATGAATTTTTAATTAGGAGCTAACAACTTTTTTTATACGCACAGGGGCGTCGCTAGAACATCTTGAATGGGTGGGGGTGTGACATCATATTTTCCGACAAAAATACTGCACCCTAATCTCTTCCCCCCCCCCCCCCAAAGAAAAAAAAATGATACTAAAAGAAAATTACAGATGTAGAGATCTTGATTATACAGGCCCATTTTTGCAAGGAGGGGGCTTACGCCTTTTGACAGAATATCAACTTTTCAATTTCTGAATTTTTGTGAGCGAGACTAGCAAATTGTTAAAAACTTTTTGTACACAAAAATGTACATAAGTTACATAATTATCTGGGAACCTCACTGCCCAAATATGGGGATATTCTGGCTCTTCGCTACAGGAATATGAAGTGTGGTTGCCCGAATATCGGAACTTTGAAAATCCTCGGGAGAGGGGGGGGGGGGGGGGGCTGCAGCCCATTGCCGAAGGGGGACGCCTTTTGCCCGAATATCAACTTTCCAATTTCTAAATTTATGCTCACTTGCTTCCCTCGCTTGCAATTTTTTTTTCGGGGGGGGGAGGGTGTGGAAAATGTACAGAATTTACATACAGAAATTATATACAGCAATTACATACTTATCTGGGAAACTTGCTGCCCAAATATGAGGATATTCTGGAACCTAACTTCGCTTCCCCAATATTAAGTGGTGGTTGCCCGAATATCGGAACTTTGAAAATCCTCGGGGGGAGGAGGGCTGCAGCACATTGCCGAAGGGGGGCGCCTTTTGCCTGAATATCAACTTTCCAATTTCTAAATTTTTGCGAGCGAGCGAAGCGAGCGATCAAATTTTAAAAAAATTTTGTATAGGAAATGTACGGAAGTTACATAATTATTTGAGAACCTCGGTGCCCAAATATGTGGATATTCTGGCACCTAACTTCGCTTCCGAAGATGTGATGTTTGCCAGAATATCGGTACTTTAAAAATCCTCGGGGGGGGGGGGGGCTGCAGCCTATTGCTGAAGGGGGACGCCTTTTGCCCAAATATTAACTTTTCAGTGTTTTTGCGAGCGAGCGAAGCGAGCCAGCAAAACAACAAGCCAGTTTTTCCTTCTTGTTCTTTCTTTCCCTTTTCCTTTCCTTTTTTTTTCTTTAATTCTTTTTCTTTTCTCCTTTTCCCGTTCCTGTTCCCTCTCCTTTTTTCCCCTCTTTTTTTTTTTTTAATTTGCCGACAGAAATTTTGAGAGGGAGGTGTGACACCCCCCCCCCCCCCCCCCCACCCCCGCTAGCACTGGATACGCATTGTATACTCCGGACTACAGCTCTGGTACTCCTTGAATAATACAATTTTCCACTTTTTTTCATTATCCTTTCCCCTCTCCCTTTTCTCTCTTAATTTGTTCTATTCTTCGCCATCCGATAGGGGGGCGTGCCCCGGACGTGCCCCCTCTCAACCACAGCTAAGCCACAGGGGCGAACATGGAAGATAGGGAAGAACCTTAAACTCACCTGGTTAAGTTGTGCCGGTGGCCATGCTGTCAGACCACCACCGACAGGAATCATATTCGGCGATATGGGGAAGGGAAACTCAACAGCGAAATCAAAGTTTACAAGGTGCAAGTCGGCGAGCTCGTGCCAAAGTGACAACTTTGTGCTAATGACATCTTCAAGTCCTGTGTTCTTTCCCACACGTTCGTACGTCGGTACGGTGAGGGCAGCTCCGAGCACCATGTAGACGACAGACTGCAGAAGATTGGCTGTCCGCTGGAAGAAGGTCATCCTATCCGTGAAGCCCGTGTTGAGTTCTGGCTGATAGGCTGGGTTGTAATGGGAACCGTAAGAAAACAACGCAATGGGTTGAGGAGTGAACGGTGTCAACGTCACCAAGGCTATCTTCTTCGAGTTGTTCAAGTTCCGCTCCAGCTTGGCCCTGATCATAAAACCGCAAATCCAGGTCATATCGACAACGATGGCGTCGATGACCTCAAGGCGCTTCATGAGTTCGACGTCGAGAAGGAGATCCTCGCAGTCCTCGGCCATCGCCTCGATCAAGTGGAACACAGATTTAATAAGACCATCATTGCTTTTTGCCAGTGCAAGAGCGCCAAACTCCTCCCAGAAGTCTCGAACCTCCTGCAGGGATCTCTTGTGATGGTCGAACACCTCGAAAGATAGATTGGAGTATTTGGGGTCCCTGGTACGATGCTCGTATGCTCGACTGATGAGCATTGTTGCATTGTGTCCCCTTTGGAAGAGGCCTTCACCCATGGCGGCCCCAAGAAAGAAGTGGCTCCCTTCGCCATGCATCGATGATATCAAGACATTGCTTCCTGACACACATGATAAGATCATTGCAAGAATATACAACCCCGTTACAGCGGTAGAAACCACGCCAGAAATATTAACACCCATGTTTTACAAGTTCTGTGATTTTAGTCTCACAGTGTTTCCCCGTAACTGACACTGAGAGCCTGTCTAGTCATTCAGTGTATGCCTGGATCTGCAACATGTCCTTCCATGCAACGGTATGTTTAAAAAAAAACACAAGCAAGTTGACGGATTTCGTGGAACGCTCTTGTGCATTTCTATTTCCTATAAATAAGGAAAATAATATATAACGACCGAATGTTCATAGCAGGCTATTTACATACTCTGTTTAACTATGACGTAACGGGTTTAATGATCCGTTTGTTCAACAAACTCCCGATGTGAGTGTAAAGTTTCAGTGTTTTTCAGGGTGGGGAAACCTGAAGGTAAAGTTTTCAGAAATGCACTATGTAATCTTCAAACGAATAAGACCCCTAAAAGGGCATGTGAGCTCTGCTAAGAGCTCTATAGACTTTGTTTAGAGACTCCCTGTGGTTGTTTGATTTGAAAAATTAACAAATACACCACCTTGCTGCAGTCCGTTTCGGATTTTTTAAAAATAAGATTTCATAAATAAAATTAATCTAGCTCGTGAAGTGGCGTATTCATTATTCCAATGTAATTTCTCTAAGTCATGGAGAGTAAATTGGTATTGAAGGGCTATGGGGAAGGTGTTAAAAAGGTTAGCTTCAAGTTAGTCTGATTTGTGTAGGAATAGTCTTAAGAAAAACTAACCCCCCCCCTCCCCCCCCCCCCCCCCCCCCCCCCCGTTCCAGTCATGAGATGGGAAGAGTCCGGGAATAGTCTATAGTCTCTTTTTCCAGGTGAATTAACTCTTTCAGTGCCTATGTCACATATATCTATGTGACAGATAACCTTGTCATTTTCATTCACCAATTGCTCGACCACAGGAAAGGTATATAGTGGTCAATGTATAATTTTGAGCAATAATCAAGCATTCCAAATATATGATTATAATTATATGATACCATTGACATTTTTAGAGAAAATTGCAGATTTTTAAAAAGATAGTACCTTATTTCAACTTTTAAAAATAGTAAACAAATGAGAAACCAAAAATAATTGACAAAAAAGAAACTCAAATGTAATTTTCAATAATTCTTATGCATAAAGCTGGGTAAAGTAATAATGTTTGGTATCATAAGAAATGGTAATAAATTTCATACAAGTTTTGTTCACAATATTTTGTGAAATGATAGATAGTTAATGAAGTGCAGACGTTTGACTGAAAAGTGAGCACTGATCACATTTAGGTAAAATTTTGAAGAGAGCCAAACCCCTTAGCACAGTGAACGGTAAGATTAGCCTATGGATTGAATCAGGCCCCGTGGAAGCTTAGATGCATTGGATCACTTTAACCATAAATCATTAAAGCACGAATCAGAATTTTAACAATTTAAAGGATATATACTAAAAGTGAAGTAATACAGCATATGATTTGTGATATGCGCTATACAAGAACTGCATATTATTGTAATTGTGATATGTCAGTTCTCGATCTCTTTCGCCCCTCGTTTGATTCACTCCTTTCCTATACATTTTCCTCTCTCTCTGTCTGTCTTTCTGTCTATCACCTTTCTCACAGTATATTTCTTTTCTCTCTTTTTTTTTCTTTTCTCTTTCCTCTCTCCTTTTTCATTATTTTTTTCCTTTTTTCTCTTTTTTTTCTTTTTCTTTATCCCCCTTTTTTCGCCTCTGCAATATTACACTCTTCTGTTGTCAGTTGTTGTTGTGCTAGTATCCTTTAGCGCACTGCCTTGCTATGTTGGATGATTTTTCAACACAGTTCCTGATAAAGCCCTATGGCCGAAAATTCGAACATTCACAACTACTCTCACGGTATTTTTTATATATCTCGATTTATTTCTGAGCAGAACACTTATTTTACTATATGGGCATGCCAAGCTATTTTATCCCATACGTTACCAACCACGTGTAAAGCCCGGCTTTACACGAGGCGTCGTTTCGACTGCGTCATTTACCTGCGCTAATGGAGCCTGTGAAAGCAATAAACCCATACGCAAGGAGTATATTCTGCACTGTTCATTTTGCAATCACTTTTTAACCCTTTCAGGACAGGAATTATTTAAGGGCTAAATTGATCACATTTTGTTCTTCAAATTGGCAATAATAACATTTTTCTTTTAATGATTCTATTAAAATGTCATGCCCTTCAAAACAACATACATGGTTAGGAACTTTGTCGAAAAGTTGAAAAAGTTGCCAATTTGGATAAAAAGCAATGATTTTGAACCTCTTGATGTGTTGCCAATTTAAGGTTTTAAAAGCTTATTCTCCTTTTTAAAATCCCTGACATCAAACGCAATATGGTCATGCAACAAAAATTAACACAGTGTGTGCAGAAATTTTTTCTCTTTCTACTAATGCATCTGGTATATTTTGGGGGGCTCTGAATCAAAAGTTATTGAGCCACAAAATGTGGTCAGTTATTTTGAAAGGGTTAAACGATATCACTCTTCCATGATTAAAAGACCGTACCAGTTACTGACCCAGTCCTAACGTCAGTAAATGACGCCTCGCGTGAGCTGGGCTTAAAGGGGTTACCCAATGCTGAAACAATGTTAGTATATTTAAAAGATCATGATTTTATTAGAAGAAAATCATCTGCCTTAATTTTTTTTTTTAATTCGTGTTGCCAGAAAATCCCCGAAATATGGTAAGATTTCAGGATATTTTGGCCCCTCAGCTGTGTCCCAATTTCAGCTAGGTAACCACAATGACGTCAAAGTGGTTACCCAGGTTCGCGTATTGCAGATGTGTTGCGCGCTAGACTGTACAAAATGCATTACACCTTGCGCGCATTTTGCTATAATTGCGCGACAAGGTAACCACTTTGACGTCATTGTGGTTACCTAGCTGAAATTGGGACACAGCTGAGGGGCCAAAATATCCTGAAGTCTTACCATATTTCGGGGATTTTTCTGGCAACACGAATTTTTAAAAAACTTAAGGCAGATGATTTTCTGCTAATAAAATCATGATCTTTTAAATGAACTAACATTGTTTCAGCATTGGGTACCCCCTTTAAGATAATTATTATTTCTGATGATTAAATTGAGAAAACAGCTCTGCTATATAGCTGGTATCTCTATGAAATATGAAGTAATCATGATTATGTCGGTATACATTCATAACCCCTTAAACCTTGGTAACGTATATATGGGACATCACAAAAAATGAGCAAATACCTTGTTTTGGTCGTTATTGTCTCTGCCACTGGCATACTAGTGTGGGGGGGGGGGGGCTTCAGCCCCTAAGCCCCCCCCCAAAAAAAACAAAAAACAAACAAACAACCACAACAACAACAATAACAAACAAACAAAAGGTTTCACGCCAAAAAAAAAAAAAAATGAAATTACCTACCGGATATAGGTCTCGATTTTTGTTGTTGTTGTTGTTGTTGTTGTTGTTCCGTTGCATCGCTCGCTCGCAAGTATTCAGAAATTGTGCCACGTAGGCCTATGCCTATGTTCACTGTATACAGAGTGTATCTATGAAAGTTGGGGTTACCATGCCATGTTATCTCCAGTTGTTACAAATTAACCAAAGAACAGACCTCAAAATACTAGTATGAGATACGCCTATATTCCGCCATGAAATTATTATGCCCGGCTTACTCGAGACGTCTTTTCGATTGTCTCATTACCAGCGTGTGAAGGCAATCAACACACACGCCAGATATTAAAAGTATTCTTTTCACCGTTCATTTTGCAATATCATTCTTTCTTTATGACGTGTAAAAGATCGTACCAGTCACTGGAGCGGTCCTAACGCCAGCAAATGACGCCTTGCGTGAGACGGGCCTTAGTATTTCTTCTTTTTTATATTAAATTTTTTTCTTTCTTTCTTTCTTTTTTTTTTTCTTTTTTTTTTTTTCTTTTTTCTTTTTTCTTTTTTCTTTTTTCTTTTTCTTTTTTTTTTCTTTTTTCTTTTTTCTTTTTTCTTTTTTCTTTTTTCTTTTTTCTTTTTTCTTTTTTCTTTTTTCTTTTTTCTTTTTTCTTTTTTTTTTCTTTTTTTCTTTTTTTTTTTTTTTTTCTTTTTTTTTTTTGGGGGGGGGGGGCGTGTAAACTGTAATAAGGAGATTTTATTGATATGCATTCTTATATGTACAGAGGAAGGCGTCATGTACAAGCGAAGCGGGCTGAAAAAGTGATCTTCCGTAAAGCGTGAATCCAAGATTTTGCACATAAGTGATAAAGTAGTATTAAAAACGCTTATTGACTGACAGACAGATAACATTATGAATAAAGAAACTCGGCAAATTCGAACGCATTTATAAAATAGCTATAGTACGCTATATGACAACCCAATACATTACCGACTATACATTAATCATGTTAATGGTGTTTATTGTCCATGTTCTGGATGTTATACAAACTATCGGACGAAATCCCAAGGAAAACGATACCAGTAAACTGTAATTAATGTACACTCTCGTGACAGCCTATTCATTTTTTTTTTTTTTTTTTTTACAGAACAACTATTCAATAATTTTGAATCCGAAACTCATCAATTTGACTAGAATTCAAGTCACCTTTAATATCGTAGATTCAAACTATAGCAATATCCGAATGACTTTGATATTTTCATGTATTCATTGTTAATTAGATTCTCGTAAGTGTCCTTTGTACGAATCTTTCTGTTCAAATTTGATAGACGCAGTTACCTTACAATTCGTTCTTGACATACATCACGTAAGACAACGCTTTGTAGACCAAGCTGCTGCACACCATCACTACTAACAGTCTGATGCATTATGTAATACTTGTTCCTTCCCTGCCGGAAGTTCACATAGTCGACTCTGTGAACTTTATGAGATTCACAATGTTAAAACGCTTGAATTTAATAGTGTGAAGATGATTTCACACTGTGTTTCACACTGTGAACCCACTGTGAGACACTGTGTTTTTTCCGGCATGCAGGGTTCTGCAAGCAAAGGATTGCAATTCTCCAGTAAACGGAGGAAGTCAACAGAGAAGAAGAAGATTCTATTCATATATTTTTGAGGGTGTATGAGACACAAAATGAACTAATTATTGGGCTTGCCCATGAACTGAATTCAAATCAAAAACTCCTCTACATTTTCTTTATAGGAATATGTTTCCTTCAATGAACATGATTCTAAATAAGGGCAGGTCGACAGGATATCAGTTGAAAACGTAGTTAATCTTTCTTAAATTTGGTAGTTTCACCCCGAGAGCACAGAGATACACCAAATTGTAAAACAGCAAAGGCAGATACCGAAATCCCAAGTATCATCATAAGAAGCAAAGCAAATACATCTAGCATGTAATACTGGATGAAAGAGAGTTCCATTGCAGGCGATCTCAGATATTCTCCGCCAAATTTGATCACGTGCTCGACCCAGAATGCAGCGCGCTCTCTTGGAGACATTGGATTGTCCTTGATGATTGATGCAACTTCCTTGGCGACCACTGCATACCTGTTGATTGTTTTTATCAACAACAAAAAATAATAATAATAAGTCAAGATAATACTTCCATCTAGGGCCTATAAGTTTCCCATTTCATCATAAGTAATGTTTCACTTTAATGTAACTGTTCATCGGAGGGATAATAGGTGAATTCTACAATTTGGGAAAGGACCACCAAAGCATTACACACACACACACACACATGGTGGTGTATCCAGATACTGGTCAACGGGGGGGGGGGGGGGATGTACCTTGGACGCTGAACACAGTCCTTCATGTCATCGGCTCATAGCAAGTTTCATCTATTTACTTTTCTGGATTTGCAAACGGGCGGGCGGGGTGTAAAACAAATCTACTCCAGGCCGCTGATGCTTGTCAAGCCACCCCCCCCCCCCCCCCCCGCCCACTCATTTTTTTTCAGACGGCTGTCTAAGGAACGAACTTAAAAGGCAAAATACAGGGTCTTGGGACCTACGGAACTCACCAGCCGAGTGAAAATTAGGGTCTTGGGAACTGCATATCTAACAGCAGCAACAAGGTCTTGGGAACTGACAACTTTTATTATAGGTCCGTATGCGTATATTTCGAAGCACTCAGGTCGAGAGCTAGCGACATTTTAAGGCTAGGGAACAGATCAGAGCGTATATTACATTGCGTTTCCGAGGGTCTTCGGAACGGCAGTTAAAAGAAATCGGGTATCTTGAGAACGGCGATCGGCCGTTGAAAAAGGGGGTCGTCAAAGCAGCACGTACCCGTCTGTCCAATATATTGAGTCCCCCCCCCCCCCCCCCCCCCGGAACGGGGTTGTCTTGAACCGCTCTTATACCACAGTCACATCAACAAGACCGACGCCAAGACCGAACAGACCGAACAAAACTTTACATTGCCACCAATGGCCAAGAGTCGGTCGGTTTGGAGTCGATGTGTGGTCGGTTTGGTGGTGTGACTGTGGTATATAAGACATGCATGATCCTACCCTCATACACTCATACATTCCATGGTTAAAATCTAAAACAAATTAACATAGGCCTATTGACTCCAGATCGCTTCACCGTATTTCTTTTAACGGGAAAGGGGTATTAGCATGATTAGTGAGGTAATGAATCAAAAATAATGACTATTATTTAGGTTTACAGCTATAGGCCATTTTCGTAATGCATTCAAATTTATACAGGTTTTCCTAGTGACAAACTATCACATTTACCTGTGAAAAAATTTTCTTTTTCAATAGTCAGAATGCGAATCGCATGTATTAGGCGATGTTAGGTTGGACAAACATTTTGGCTTGTCCAACCTAGGATTCTGAATATTGAAATACAATGACTTGTAACAGGTGGATAGTTCATTACTAGGAGTTTGACAAAGAGGTAAACATTAAATTTGAATACGTTACGAAAATGGCCAGTTGATAGGATTTAAATTTTCATGGTAAAAACAAAGCCAGCCTACCCAGGATAATTAGCGAATGGGATTTGGTATACGGCCCTTCCCATGTTAAAGCCAAGAAAGAAAAGAAGGGTGACATTATTTCCTCGGTCCATTCTGCCTTTCCCGCCCTGTTTTTCAATGTCTTGATACGCCACTGAATGAACTTTTTTTTTTAAATTAATTTATTTATTTTTTATAAAGTTCATGTCAGTTTAATTCTAATTTATCAAATAAATGCATAGTATCTGAATATTTCAAATTAAGTAGGCCTAATGACGATATTGGACATGTTCAAGGAAACTTTAATGTCATGTGATAAGTTGGAATAGATCCAAGAGCCATGATTCATGGGATGAGTCTCACTAGCCTTTTCAGCAATACCTTTATAATTCGATACTCCCATCATATTTTAAAACAATTTGAGCTTTCAGTGGAAATTCTGCTCTAATCCTGCGATGGTTATCATAATGTTATCCAATTTTTCGTGTTTTCCTTTTCTTTTTATCTTTAATCATTTTTATGTTTTACTTTTACTTATTTATCCTTTTAGCACAGCATAAATACGGATGCAGAGCAAGAGAGATTGGTGGAAATGAGAGAGAGACAGAGAGACAGACAGACAGTCAGACCCAACTCCGGAAAACCGAACACAGGTATATACTCCGAAAACGGCGTATGGAGCAAGATGAATATACAGCCCTCATCGTTCAGTGCGAGACAGTGCGTACAAAACACATGGGGAAAATCTTGCAATGTCGACCTGCTGTTGATAATATATTTTTCAAAAATAATGCTGGGGATATATTTATTTCAAACGTTTGTCATTTGAAAGTCATTTCATATGACGAATCATTCAAGGATTTTGAAGATAATTGGCACGCAGCATTATTTTAAAAAAATTTATATATCGTTGGCTGGTTGACGTTGCAAGATTTTCCCCATGCCTTTTGTACACACGGCCTCGCACTGAACGATGAGGGCTCTATATTCATATGCCGTTTTCGGAGTATATACCTGTGCTTGGTTTTCCGAAGTTGGGTCTGACTGACAGAAATATAGACAGAGAAGGGAGAGAAAAAGATAGGCAGACAGCTCGACAGGCGGAGAGAGAGAGAGAGAGGTAGAAAGAGAGGGAAGAAGTATGGAGTCACGGAGAAAAGGGGAATAAAAGTTACGACTCTTGTTTGAATATAAGTACAATTATTATAAATTTGGCATAGTAATATCAAAATGAAACTTACTTCGAATTATTTATGACGTCAGATATTGTCTCGTAGATGACGTCAGGGGTGAGCGTAGCCTTGTCCATCTTCCGACCCATGCCTCTTGATTCAACCCTGGCCGCGACGTCGAATTGATCAGCAAAGAAAGGGACTACGACCACGGGGACGCCGTGATAGCAAGCCTCCTGGAATCCGTTGTTGCCTCCGTGGGTAATGAAGAGTCGAATCTTTGGGTGACCTGTCCATAGGTGATGACAAATGACAGTTAAGATCATGTGATCGATTAAATATTATAGTATAGGTGTTTTTTTTAAATGACACATTTGATTGTTTATAACTCGAAAGTTATGACTCGAATCAGACTGAGGTTTTCAAATTGTAACGTTGGAGGGTGTCAACTACTAGTTTCTAATCAATTTTATTAACTTATTTTATTGGCGCCTTACCAATAGACCGCTTCGGTAATTTATGCAAATTTTATACATACCTTTCAAACAAAGATTGTTCTTGACAACCTGAAAGCTTGCCGGAGGCTTGCCGACATAGCAACAGATGAGGTATGCAAACTGGATTCCAAGCATTGAGCCTCATTTATAAAAAACAGGTTAATGGAATAGCTCGTCACTAGGTGCTCAGAGAATTATGTGCATAAATTTGTATACAATACAGAAGCGGTCTATTGCAGGTGATTGACCAGCACGCTTACAATTTTGTTTTTAAACCGGGCCGGTTACTGGAGTGAATTACAATTATACAGTTTAAAACTGTTTCCGGTACACAATCTCCACTCCTCTGGGGAGAGTTCCAATTTACCAGTTGTTATTTTACGCACGTACCTGCTTAATCCTATCACCAGTTCACAAGGAGGTCAACACCTTACCGGGTAACGATTTTAGCAACTGGGTAGAGAGAAGCATAGCAGATAAAATGCCTTGCTCAAGGACACAAGGGCGGTGTCGGGGCTCGAACACACGGGGCTCGAACACACGACCTTATTATTAAAGTTTTTTACTAGACACCTCTAACCCCCTTCATACTTTGAGCAATAACAAAAAAAGTTATTGCTTTACATATTCTGCTATGTAACTAAAGAGACTGTAATCTTGGTACCTTAATTGGTCAGAAAATGACAATTATTTTAAGTCTCAAAACTAAAGCAAGATGATAATCTGCATGATTCTCACATTTGAGAACTTATCTGAATAATTGTTCAAGAAATTGGTTTGAATAAAACTGACATCATTATTCCAATCATCATTATAAGTGGTTATAAGAGAGAATTTAAGAGACCTATATAGGGGAAGATGGGAGAGAGACATGGAGATAGTATAGGCAGTGAAGAGCAGGGGAGCGTTTCATCAAGCGTTTTGTCAGTGATTTTTACCGACAACTATTATAAGCTACTGAAATCCTTGCATCTGATTGGCTGAGAGCAAATCTGTCGGTAAAAATCACAGACAAAACGCTTGATGAAACGCTCCCCAGAGAGAAATAAACATAAAAGTGAAACCATAGAAACGGGAATACAAGGAAATGAACGAATAAAACTAGCCTACATCTAAAAGGCTAAAAGAAACAAAAAGAAAAATGTAGAAAGGGATTAAAAGAAATAGCGAGAGAGTGAAAAGGGAAAATCATGTCCTCTACCTTACTGACTACACCAAAAATTTACCTGATCAAATATAAAAGAAATACTTCCATCTATTTCGTCACACTTTGGTGACGTCTGTGACAAAAATGACTTTGTACTTGCCCATGATGTTTACTCACCGAGAAGATCATTCTGTGGAACCCATGGCATAGTTATTACATTCGGGGGGAACTTCTTCTCAGGATGATCTTTGAGCTGCCAAATTACTTTCTGGGGTAGTTTTCGGAAAGCTTCGGCAAACGTGTCGACAAACTCCGGCTGAAACTTCGTGACCGAAGCGAAGTAGGTGCCAAGTGTGAAAACAATCACACCTTCTTCCCCCGAACTCTGAATGAATTCTTCCAAATTCTGATTGCAAAAGAAACATACGTTCAATTTGAGTTATATGTATTATTCGTGCATGTGCTGTAAAATTGTAATGCAACAAGTGAGTCTATAATTTAAAAGCAATAACAGACACACAAAAATCGTACATACTGCGTACATGCCACGACCAGGAATGTAGGCATTCAAGTCAAGGGGTGCAACGGGTATAGGGGGCGATCATCTTCATCTCACGTTCTTTCCCCCTCTCCCTCCCTTCCTTTCTATCTCTCTCTCTCTCTCTCTCTCTCTCTCCCTCAGAATTTCTCACCTTCTCTCTCTTTCTCTCTCTCTCTCTCTCTTCTTTCTCCCTCTCTCTCTCTCTCTCTCTCTCTTCTTTCTCTCTCTCTCTCTCTCTCTCTCTCTCTCACTCACTCACTCACTCACAGTTCCCTTTGCCATTCGACTGAGGGCGGCACGCCGGCACGTACCCCCTATACTACGCCAATGCCATAAATCGAGATCTTAAAAATGAGTGGGAAAGGAAAAAAATTATAATCACCTGATCTAACTGTGTAGAAGATCTAGCGGTCAGTCCTCCTCCTACAAAAATTATATTTGGTGAGAGTGGGATAGGGAAATCCGACGAGAAATGCATATTCATAAGATGTAAATCGAATAACTTGTGTGCTGTCCAGAAGCGCAGGTCTATGTCTTGACCAAGGCCTGTGTTCCCGGCGACGCGTTGATACGCTCGGATATCAAGCAGAAACGTCGACAGCTGTATCCCCGAAAACAGAATGTTGATGAATCTCTGAAAGAAGGTCATCCTATTAGAGTAGCCTGTTGAGAGTTCTGGCTGAAAGGCCGGATTATAGTACGATCCCAACTGCCCGAAAACAATCGGCGGTGTGATGTATGGTCTTAAAGATATCAACCTAATTTCTTTGCTGTGGTTCATGTTGCCTTCCAGTAAAGTCCGCACCATCACGCCGCACATCCACATGGGGTCCATGATGATGGCGTCGATGCCTTCCAGTTGCTTCATCAAGTCGACGTCGAGGAGAATGCCTTCGCAGTCATCACCGAATGTCACGGTTATCAAAGACATCAGCTCGTGATCTGGGTCGACGCACTCTTAAACGCAAGGGTCGTGATTTCGTAAATCGCGTCTCGAATCTCCTGGACCGATCTATGACGATGGTTAAAGATGAGGAAAGACAAGTTGGAAAATTTCGGATCCGTTGCACGATGTTCGAATGCCCTACCTATGAGGACAGTCACTTCGTGACCCCGTTCAATCAGACCTTCCCCTACCGCTGCACCGGCCATGAAATGACTTCCTTCACCGTACAACGGTGATATCAAGATCTTGGCACTGAAGACACCTGGCAACATCAGTAGACACAACCACGTAGATATAATTTTGAAAGCCATGGCAAAATACCTTATTTCTAATGATGGAAGGAAAGAACCAGTTCGTAAAGTTACAAATGACCCCAAATATGCATAGATCTTTTAAACATGGCCATCTCGTGAAATAATCCACAGCTCATTCCGTGTGTACCCACTTAACAGACCTGTTCACAAAGTTATTCAAATTTATGGATGTTTCTTTCCGGGGGATTATTCCATTAACCTGTTATTAATGAATGAACTACAATACTTGGAATCCAGTTTGCATACATTACTTGTTGCTATGTCTGACAAGCCTCTGACAAGCTTTCAGGTTGTCAAGAACAACCTTTGTTTTAAAATTATGCATAAAATTTGAATATATTTATTATACTAGGTGTTAAAAAAACATTTGACTCGTATCAGACTGAGGTTTTCACATTAAAAGTTCAAGGATATAAAATTTATTTGGAGTAAGACAGTAAGTTTTTTTTTAATTTCCTTAATTAATGTTCTTGAAATAATATTCAGATTTTCACTTTTAGGCAAATCAAGACCGAAAAATCTGTGTGTAACTGTAATGCATTCAAAAACACAACAATGCCATTTCGCATTGCACCTGTCATTTCTGCTAACATTTTGCTATCCAGTGTCATTAATGTTTCATGACTCTAGATTAAAAGAGGTGTTCTGCAATTTCAGCTTCAATGCACAATGGGTGATTTCAAGTTCAGTGTTGAAAGCTGGTGTTGGTGGTGGGGCAATACTAGCACCAGCCACAGCAAGTACCGAACTTAAAATGAGGCTGATGCTGGGATTGACGTCACCCGGTGTTGAGCTATCAATAACGTGATTGGTATCATTTTTGTAAACCCACATTCGAAGTCTTGGAGCCTGTCCCAAAAGAGTCACCCCATTTTACATATGAGATTTGACCCCTTAAATTTACTTAGACTTTCCATGTCTTTCACAAAAAGCTTTTCAACTCGAACGAAGACACCGGGTTTGGCCCCAGAGCCCCCAAAAGGGGCCCCAAAGAGTCGATTTCAACCCATCTAAAATATGAGCCAAACTTTGTCAGAATTAAGGTGTATGACTATACATTACCAAAACACCAAAACTTGCAAAATTTTCCGTCGGGATGGGTTGTCAGACCGCCCCTAAAATTGGGGCAAATTTTTCCCCTCATGGCCCATGGACCAAATTTTGTCAGAAGGAAGAGTTATGGGTGTACATTACAAAAATATAAAAACTTACAATAATTTCCATGGGGGAGGGGGTGTAACACGCCCCTGAAAGAAACACCAAAGTGCCCCTAAACCCATCTTTGCTGCCCAAAATGCTCTGGATGTAGAGAAAAACCATTTTTAGGCTTTACAACCTTAATAACTCCAAAGTATCTCATTCAATTCATGTCAAATTTACCTAGTACAATCTTGAGTGTTGTAACTTTCTTGGGGTGAAATTTGGTGTCAAATGATCATTTCAATAATAATTTATTTAATTGTGAAAATTGTATTGCTTTCTCAAAAGTAGTCAAATGATATTGTCAGGATTATGTAAACACACCCATTGTCCATTTGCACCTGTTTGACAAGACATAATAGAGGAGCTTGTTAAGTATCTGGGCTATGTGGCTGCCATGCTGAAATCTGCCATTCATGTGTTAATAATACAAATACTTTAAAAGCTCTCTGTCATGCCTTGCCAAACAGGCGCAGATGGACAGTGGGTGTATTTACATAATCCTGATAATATCATTTTACTACTTTTGAGAAAGCAGTACAATTTTCACAATTTAATAAATTATTATTGAAATGATCATTTGACACCAAACTGCACCCCAAGAAAGTTACAATACTCAAAATTGTACTATGTAAATTTTAGCTGAATTGAATGAGACACTTTGGAGTTATTAAGGTTGTAATACCAAAAAATGGGTTTTCTCTACATCCAGAGCATTTTGGGAAGCAAAGCTTAGTTTAGGGGCACTTTGGTGTGTTTTTTTTCAGGGGCGTGTTACACCCCCTTCCCCATGGAAATTTTTGTAAGTTTTTATATTTTTTGTAATGTACACCCATAACTCTTCCTTCTGACAAAATTTGGTCCATGTGCCTTAAGGGGGGAAAAAATTATCCCAATTTTTAGGGGCGGTCTGACAACCCATCCCGGTGGTAAATTTTGTCAGTTTTGGTGTTTTGGTAATGTATAGTCATACACCTTCCTTCTGACAAAGTTTGGCACATATGTTAGATGGCTTGAAATTGACCCGACTTTGGGGCCCCTTTTGGGGGCTCTGGGGGCCCAAACCCGGCGGCTTCGTTCGAGCTGAAAAGCTTTTTGTGAATGACATGGATGTTCTTAGGCTCTTAGCAACTTTAAGGGGTCAAATTTCATATTTAAAATGGGGTGACTATTTCGGGACAGGCTCCTGGTCTATCGGTGTTGGAGTAGGTTCAGCCAAGGAGCTTCGAAAGCTGGAGTTCCAACTGGCAACAAATTATCTCAAGCAGCTGCTCCTTTCTAAGGATGCACAAAAGAATCTACAGGTGCGCTGTAGCCTTTGATGTCCGATGTTCGATGCCGCCAACTTCATGGGAGTGCTTGAGTAGTGATTTTTGTCACAAATGAAATATCGAGAATATTTCACTTTTTATTTGAATAAACAAAGTGAAATTTTCACATATGATAAAATTGAATACAAAAGCCTAATTGTGTCCAGAAATTTGGCTATATTGTATGACAGTAGTTTCAATTTGTGGAAAAAAAAGTAAAATTTTACAATCCTAAAATCCCCAATTTACTCGCTGCAAACGAAAATAAAAATTTCAACTGTTCAAGTACAGTTAATTATGAATTATGATGTTATATGTCAGATTAGTGCCCACACATGCCCAGTCGCGCAATTTTGATTCATATATCAGGGAATTTTGTACAATTTCTTAAGCACTGTGAACTGCTCATATCATCAGACTAGTGATAGCGAAAAGTAATTATCATTACAAAAGCATATTTTCTTTGAAAATGGCCCGTAAGTTTGCAGCCAGGCAGGAATCTTTTTGTCTTCTTATCTGCAAGGAATATCCAGTTAAGCACATGCCTGACATATTTTTCCTTGGCGGCATCGAACATGGTTCAAAGGGAATGAGCTACATGTGACTCCAGCTCTTGAAGCTCCTTGGTTCAGCAGCCTGATTCACGCTCTCAACACCAACACCAACACCGTACCTGAAATCACCCCATGGCAATTGTTGTGCTCTGAATTAATTACTGAATTACCTTTGAAAGCAAGAAAACTAAGAGAAACCTAAAGGTGAAAGATTTTTTTTTTAATCGGACAGAGAATAAAAAGTTATGAATATTTCAAAATTGAGATCACTAAATCTTTGCGAATCCGAAATTGGCAATTTGGTCAGTCTATTGTAACGTATTCACGGTCAACTCTCTCGTTTGTTGTACACTAGCTAAAATATCACTGATTCCCGGTTTTCTTCTAAGCGTCTTTTCCCTCGGGGTAGTAGTCAAAATATATTGTAGACAGCATTTTAGTGTATGTCCTCCAAACGAAAATGATCCTACATAGTAATACATTTTGACAGATTGACATTTTAGTAATTTTGTCTGTTGATACGATTGGCGTAGGAATGGGAGAATAATTGACCGCTGCCACATCACAGTGACATGACCAATTCGGCCAAGCTGAAATTCCCATATGTATAACTTTTATAAATTCTTGTCCGATTTTGTTCAAACTTTCACTAAGCTACTTCTTTTGCATTTTCTACTTTCTTTCAGAGCAGCTTGCCATTAAAGGAGAATGAAACCCAACAGACATTAGCTGATAACCTTATGCAAAATTGTTATGCAAAAATATCTTGAAAAATACTCCTAATTGATTACTTCTTAAAGAGAACAATCTCTCCAAAGTTTGCAGTTTTCTTGCTAGACATTGTCCCATGGGAGTTGAAATTTTGATAAGAACAGTGATGTCAGAGTAGTACATGTCCCTTGACCTGTATACAATGGATATGGTGTTGCATAATGACTGGTTATTGTACAACCCAAGCCACCAATGAAAAACGGCAGCCATCTTGTTACCCCAGCATCTCACACAGGTGATTTCTGTGAGCAGTTCTGCTTATACATGTATGTCTTTGTCACTCTTTTGAATAATTGGCGGACCTTTGTTTGAGCAAGCAACAACTTATATGTCTAGCAAGGAAACTGCAAGCTTTGGAGAGATTGTTCTCCCTACTAAGTAAGAGTAATTTTAATATATTTTTGATAGGTTGGCAATTTTCAACATGATTATCAGCTAGCATTTCGATCGCATAACCAGGGGCGGCGGATCATTTTTCAAAGGGGGGGGGCACTTACAAAAAGAGCAATAGGGCACCTACAAATAGTGAACACGAAGCGGGAAAATTTGAGATATTGGTATACCCTACATTCTAATTAATACATTATCAAGCATCAACTCCAACATTTTATTATTTTTCTCTTTACGTGTTTGTAAATATTGCTTTCGTATCATAAATCGGGGTTCTATGTAGACTATGTAATGGTCTGATGATCCATCTGCGAGCGAGCGAAGCAAGCGAGCAAAGAATTTGCTAATACTGAAGGCCACGAGTTGTGCGCATTATTTAAAATGATAATGATAATGACACCCGCCCTTTTTAATCATTTGATTGTTTTCGAACGGAAGCGTTAAAGTGATATTCTACTTGACGACATGACGAGATATTTCATCTTGTCAAGTCGACTTTATAATATCTATATCATGTCGACATGTAAAGATATTTAACTTACCATGTCGACTTATCAACTTTTATTAGTCGACATAACGAAATACATTGTCTTGCAAAGTTGACTTCACAAAATGTTCATGTCGTCATGGTGACATAAATTATCTTGCCGAGTCGACTCCCTTCCCCCCCCCAAAAAAAAAAATAAATAAAAATAACCAAACCTGATTTGGTTTTAAGCACAATCTCATTAAAATAGAATAAGACCTTTACATCATATCGATGACAACTTATAATTGATGCAATCTTCTTGATTTCATAAACTATAATTGCTAGCGAGCGTAGCGAGAGAGCTTGGGATTTTTTTTTTTTTTTGGGGGGGGGAACATTCTACCTTTAAGTTGCTTTAAATAATAGGCAGTTGCAAGCGAGCGGAAAGAGAAATAATTCGCTTCGGGGAGGGGGCATCGTGCCCCCCCCCCCGACCCTCTAGTGGTAGTAACAGGGGCTTTAAATAATAGGCACGTGCGAAAGAAAAATAATTTGCTTCGGGGGAGGGGGCATCGTGCCCCTCCTGACCCTCTAGTGGTAGTAACAGGGGCTTTAAATAATAGGCACGTGCGAGCGAGCGGAAAGAGAAATAATTTGCTTCGGGGGAGGGGACATCGTGCCCCTCGACCCTCTAGTGGTAGTAACAGGGGCTTTAAATAATAGGCACGTGCGAGCGAGCGGAAAGAGAAATAAATTATCTTGCCAAGTCGACTTCCCAAGAAGTATATGTTGTCAAGATAATTCATGTTACTATGACGACATTAACTTTTTGTGAAGTCAACTTGGCAAGATAATATTGCCGACTAATAAAAGTTGATAAGTCGATATGGTAAGTTAAATATCTTTACATATCGACATGATATGGATATTAAGTAGACTTGACAAGATGAAATACCTCGTCATGTCGTCAAGTAGAATGGCACTTTAACGCTTCCGTACCTTTCTTATCATTGTGTCAGCAATGTATTTATGAGGTAGCATTGCATAGATTATCTTTCATCCCTCAAAATAACAAAACTTGATTGGGTTTTAAGCACAATCTCATTAAAACAGAATAAGACCTTTAAGGTTACATTGATGACAACTTATACTTGATGCAATCTGATTGATTTCATAAACTATAAATGCGAGCGAGCGCAGCGAGAGAGCTTTGGGAATATTTAAAAAAAATTTCCTACCTTTAAGTCGCTTTGAATAAGAGGCACGTGCGATCGAGCGTAAAGAGAAATAATTTGCTGGGGGGGGGGCATCGTGCCCCTCCTGACCCTCTAGTGGTAGTAACAGGGGCTTTAAATAATAGGCACGTGCGAGAGAGAAATAATTTGCTTCAGGGGAGGGGGCATCGTGCCCCTCCTGACCGTCTAGCAGAGGCGTCGATTCGTTCGAAATAGCCAAAGCATTGGAGGGGCAGAGCATTGTCCCTCCAATGTTTTATTTTTACCGAATGAATCGACGCCTCTGCCCTCTAGTGGTCATGTAGTAAAAGGGGTAACTGTTACAATATATATAAGCCGCATTGACTGTATGGTTCTTTTGAGGATTAAAGTCACATTTTGTAAACGATAATGGGAAATATAGGTAAAATTGAGCATTTATCAGAAGGGGGAAAAAGCACACATTAGAGGTGAAAGGGGCACTTTTCAGAGGGTTTTTTTTAAAGGGGAATTAACCTCAAAATGTAAATGTGCTTATATTCAAAGATGTAATCTATTCCTTCGTGTTGTCCTACGTACATGACGTAGTTTTGCATAAAAATATACGAGATGGGTATAAATCAAGATTTTCTAACCAAAATTTATCGTCTGCTAGCGATACCTGGGGGCTACCATTTTCTTGATGTGTACATAAAGATATTTTCAATCCGAATGCAAAAATTGTTTTTCTTCCTGATACAAAATCACATTTGAAATTTAAAATATTAAACAGATATCTACATATATTCTAAAAACGAAAATGTGTTTTATATTTCTTGGAAAATTACTATTTTACTAAACAGAAATTTATTTTCTTGATACTATGACGTACGCGACGGAGCAAATTAATTCAAATTTATGGATGATAACTTTCCCGAGCGTCAATAGTGACAAACTATGCATTGACCTGGGGGGCGTTTCATGAAAGGACTTGTCAGATATTCTATCCGACAAATTTACTCTCAGCCAATCAGATGCAAGGATTTCAGTAGCTTAATATCCGACAACTTCCTTTCATGAAACGCTCCCCAGCTTTGAGATAATGGACTTCAATAGTCAGAATGCGCGTTGTATAAATTATGTTCTGGTCTGCCAGGCAAGCCCCCGCAAAATCGATTTCTATTGAGCAAAGCCAGAGAATTTAAAAAGAAATCTATAAATTTTAAATCTTATAATATATGTATACACCTGTTATGTTTTTTTTCCTCCCATCATATATGGGGATTTTTTTTTTGTAATGAAGAGAAGCAATTTAGCTCTAGGATTAAAAATATCTTCCTGACCGGAACGGTTTCCAATGGTTCATCTACAACTACATATCATCAAGAAAATGGCATCCCCCATGTAAAGTGTTAGCACATGATACCGTGTGCTAGAATGTCTTGATTTAAATCCTTTTCTGATATTTTATTTCTAAAGTGACACAGGCCAATGTTTAAGAATATATTACACCTTTGAACATAGGTACATTTATATTCTGGGGTTAATTCTCCTTCTTGAGGGTACTTATTAGTAACAATGGACACTCATCATGTTTCAAAAGGAGCAATTATCAAAAGGGAAAATGGGGCACCTATTTGAAAGAAACAGGCTGTACACAGGGGCGGCGCCAGGGTATTTAAATAGGGGGGGGGGCAAAATGACGCGTATAGCAACGTCGCACGTCGAGGGTCTTGAATTAACAAATAGGACTATAACAGTTATGTCATAATTGCATGGCCTAGCCTTCTCTTCTCCATTTCCCCTTCTCTTTCTCCTCCCCCCCCCCCCCCTTCTTCCTCTTTTTTTTTTTTTTTTTTTTTTTTGCTCGCTTGAAAAATGATAGGGGGCGGCCGCCCCCTTGCCCCCCCTGTAGCGCCGCCCCTGGCTGTACATGTGCATCCATCGTAGCTAGGCCTATGAGTATGATGAGCTTTGCCTACTGCCGTACGCATACGACAGTAGAGCACACCGTCCGCGTTAACAATGGATTTCAAGTGAATTGTTCGACGATATAGTTCAAATATGAACTATATTTGCACTGTAACACGACACGAGCGACGCGTCGCTTACCGATCTTCAGCTCAGCTAAGCTGAAATGTCAATACATGATCGTCCGTCCGTCTGCAACGAAGTGCACGCTCAGTTTTTATCCTGATATCATCGCGCACGTCAATTCAAATGGTCTTATTGTCTTCTTAGAAAAGATTCTGACAGAGAAAATATTGCACCGTCCACAATTTCAGATCAACGTGTATTCTAGATGCTGAATTTCCTGATTAAAAAGGCCTTATGATGAAAGGTACGTCTGATTTTATATGTTGATAAAAGATTTAATTTTCCTAAATATACTTGTTCATTTGTGAAGATTCTTACCTTTGCTGAAACATATAAGTGTAACATACCAGTGTTGTAGTCAAGGCACAAATCCTCAAGGCCACGGCCAAGGCTTGGAACCCTCAAGGCCAAGGCCAAGGCAAAAACATTGGCTAGCAAGGCCAAGGCCAAGGTCAACCCTTTGGCCCTCGATGCTAAGGCCAAGGCCAAGGCATGCCAATTAAAGGCCAAGGCATCCAAGCCCAAGGCAAAGGCATTGAAAAATCAAGCCTTAAGCCTTAAGGCCCGTAAGGCACTAGCGTAGCCAGGGGGCAGGGGGCAGGGGGCAGACTACCCCCCCCCCGACAACTTTTGACCAAAAAAATGTGCCCCCTTTTATATAAATCTGATAAATTTTTTTTTTTGCTTGTCAGAGAATTATGAAGGGAAACAGTGGACCCCATAAAATCTTATATCCCCCCCCCCCCCCGACTGAGCGACTTTCTGAGGGCTGGCGAGAAGAAAAATATACGAATCTCCCTCCAAGCATTTCCCCAAAGTTGACAGCCCTGCATTTGTGTGCCCCCCCCTTTTTTTTTTTTACAAAATCCTGGATACGCCACTGCCTTAAGGCTGAGGCTGAGCATCAAGGCACTACAGCACTGTATCATATACCCTAAGCTAATCTTGAAGGGGCTGCACACCCCTGCTCCCCTCCCTGAGAATATTTGAAATTAGCAATATTCGGGCAACCATCACATGTCATCATATTCCGGCAGCGAGGTGACCAAGGGGTATGTTTTCCTTTTATTTATTATATTTTGATGATGAAATAATAATAACGTTCTTAAAGGGCCCCCTACAACCAAACCCAACTCAAATGCAAGTTTATTGTTGTTGATGTGCAGGGATGCATACAACTAATATTCTGTTATTCAAACATCTATTATGTTTCATAGATTTTTAAATGTTTTTTGAAATATTTTTCCCAACCTCCTTAGCTCCACCCTAAAAAAAAAAACGCCCCAGATCTCATTCCTGCAATGACATCATCTGTCCATCATCAGTCAGCTACACTAACATTCTACAATAGACAGTGGAATGTGACTTCCCCCATCTCAGTACATGCTCACAATAGAATTGCATGCTTTCAAACAATACCTCATTACCATTCTTTTCCTGGTGATGCTACAGCATGTCTGACATAGCAACTACATGTACTATGTAGGCGTTGTATGGTCTATTAGAACAGATGGTCATCTCTGGCAAAGCTACATACCAATGTCTCTCCTTACCTCACTAATGACTGACATATGATGTCACTGCAGGAATGAGATCTGGAGCACTTTTTTAGGGTGGAGCTTAGCATGTTTGAGAAAATGATTTCAAAAAATATTTAAATTTGAATAACAAAATATGAGTTGTGATCATCCCTGCACATCAACAGAAATCAACTTGCATTTGGGTTGCAGGGGACCTTTAAAGTGTAAAACTTTTTGCTCGCTCGCAAACTATAAAAAATTAAGGAAGGTTGATATAAAATGGTAAATGACTATAATAAACTCAGGTTTTCGCTGTTTTCCGTCATCTTTGTGGTAAGAACGAATACGAGGGAGTGAAGCGAACTAAAATAGCGACTTTTCATTTGCGTGAATATAGATTTAATACTGGATAAGTTAAGGATACGAAATGCGAGCAACAAAAGCTAGCAATTGTTTGTTTTTTCACAGGGCTGTTCTCTTTGTTTTATCATTATCTTAATCACATTTCCATCGTCATTGTAAGGCTTGCTTTCTATATCTGTATGATGAGATTTCTGGCGCTACGTTTCAAGGGTTTTACTAAGTGGAATTATTTCATGTGCCATAAATAAAAGGGGTTAGGAAATTCAATGTAAGCGAACCATTGCGAGCCAGTTTGTTTTTTTCAGAAAGACGTTTTCATGCGTTTACATGTATACATGTATGTCATCAAACTTGCTGCAGAAAATTTTACACTCTCCAAATTTACAATGTGCTAAGATCAGCTGCGCGAGTTTTACTTGCTATTGAGTTGTTATCAATAAAAATGTCAAATGTCCAGTATAGTAGGCTTACTTCTAACCATTGTGTGATTACGTTCACGTCACGTTACACGACCTTCCGTGAATTCTTATTTCCTTACTTCTAATCATTAAAGAATGTGATGGTATTTCAAGATCAAACATAATGAGTTTGGATAATTATTAGTTTTAAGTAAATGTATCATAATTCTTATTTATTTTATCGGAAAATATTGGGGGGGGGGAGGATGATAATACAGGCTATCCCCCACCTCAATTTTTTTTTATATATACCCCCCCCCCCCCCCATTGACACCCATGACCCGACGCATCGTGTGATCACGTTCACATCACGTCGTCACCTTGCACGACCTTTCGTCATGTTCGTGAATAATATGTCCGAAGTTCACGAAGGGTAGGGTGTAATAACGTTTGTGAATTACCCCCATCTTATTGACGAAGTGTCGGGTTCGAAACGTGAGTATACGTATAGATTTGCAATATTTATAAAGTGTTGGGTAAACTGGACCCGACGCTTGACTAATAAGAGGGGTGTCGGGTAAACTGGACCCGACACTTCGCCAATAAGAGGGGGTATTTCACAAATGATACACCCTACACTCTTAAAATGTTGGGTAAATTTAGTTGGGTAACTGCTGGTTGGTTAAAAATATTCCCAATTCTGGGCTATTATTAACCAACTGGACACTCGAGTGGTGTAACCAATATTGGTCAATACTTTTTACCTTAATATTGGGCATATATTTACCAACAGTATTTGGTAATTATGGGTTGGGTACTTGTTGCCCTGTAGTTGTGTAATTTTGTCACATTTCCTTTGCCAGTTGGGTAAATTTTGTTGGGTAACTGATGGTTGGTTAGAAATTCGCTTTTGCCCAACTTGTGGTAAATATTTTTACCCAATATTGGGGAAAACACTTATATGAATATTCATGAATTTTTAGTAGCGTATGGTTTGGGGTGGCCCGATTTACTAACTGTCACCGAATGCATAAAAAAATATAAGGGGTATATAAGAGCTTGCACTAATTTGCACTAACTGGATAGGATAGGACTAGGATAGGATAGGTTAAGATATAGGATAGGATAGTTTAAAATAGGATAGGTTAGGATTGATTAGGTTAAGACCCAGAAGGACGGTAACAAGCAGATTTCATTTTTTTTTACCTAGGTTGGAGGAAAAAGGAAACAATAAATTGGGCAGCTGAATTTGCCCAACCACATGATATTTGTTACCAAACAGCTGAACAAATAGAGGGTTGGGCAATCCTATTGGGTAAGATTGGTTGGGCAATAATTACCCAACTGAGAATATAACCAACAGTTGGGCAATTGTAGAGTTGGGTAAAATCTAATGGGTCACCAACTGATGGGCAATTTAATTTGCCCAACAACATAGTAAATGGATTGCCCAACATCAGTTGGGCAAATTTTAACCAAAAGTTGTGTGGACAGTATGTTGCCCAGTGTTGGTTAAAAATTTGGCATTTTTTTGCCCAACTTTTTTAAGAGTGTACCCTTCGTGAATTTAGGACTTATTATTCACGAAAGGTTGTGTTAGGTGACGACGTGAAGTGAACGTGATCACATGATGCGTCGGATCATGGGTGTCAATCCCCCGGGGGGGGGGGTATTTATAAAAAAATTGAGGTGGGCTGGCCTGTATTATCACCCCCCCCCCCCATATTTTTGGATAAAATAAATAAGAATTATTATACATTAACTTAAACTAATAATTATCCAAACCCGTTATGTTTGATCTTGAAATACCATCATATTCTTTAATAATTAGAAGTAAGGAAATAAGAAATGCATGTTTTCAATGCCAATGTCTATAGATAGTAGAAGTACGAGTACATGATTATATAGTACTCTATTGCTATTATCTCACTAACTTATACAGTCACTGTAATATTCTTGTCATATTACTAAATTCTTCGATCTCTGATTTGTCAATCACGCATCATAATGATCATTGATAATTCCAACTAGATCAGGGGTGATTATGTCATCAGAGAATAGTACCTGTACATTAGATCTTCCATTTATATTGATCGCCATAAGGTTTTGAAACTTCAACTCTGAACTTATTACCTTTGGGTAAAGGATCGTGTATGGCGTATTGGATCACATCGTTTTAAATGTTTGGTTAAAGTTTTCAAAACCGCTGCCCCCCCCCCCCCCTCTCTCTCTCTCTCTCTAGCTCTCTCTCCTAAGTTATGTTCCATCGGTTTTGATCAGTCTGTTTGATAATAAAATGTTGGGAAAGAATTTAAGAAACATATATCGTGCGCATCCGATTGGGGTCAATATGGGTCATAATTATGGTCACCTATAGACTATAAGCCGGAGAAACGTTTTGAAAACTTGTATAATAAAACTTCTTCTTCGAGCACTGAACAATAAACTGTCTATCTGCCTTCTTTTTCCTGACTCATTACAAATAATTCATAACACACATATTTGAATATCTTGTGTTATGATTACTAATATTTTGTTGTATATGCCGTGACTTTAGACAACATTTAATCAGACAGAAAACCATTTTGGGTTGCTCTAAAATGCAAGTTTTATAGACAGATTTTTGAAAAAGTCCCTGGTGTGGGAGGGAGTACTCCACACCCTCCCTCGCCGGTCACCCCCCAGCCCCCCCCCCCCCCCAATCATGAACACGGATGGACACCTCTGCGTCGGATAGTTCGAAGTAAGCACAGTGCAATGTGCAAACACTCGACAATGAATGGACTCCATAATATTATCTACCGTTTACCTTTACGACCCTTCTTCTTGTGTACTCATGCTTTGTTATCTAATCATTGTGATGCAACACATGCATTCTTTAGGTGCAGTGTACCTAAGAATGGGGGTTTTGGGGGAACTCTCTCTCTCTCTCTCTCTCTCTCTCTTTTTCTCTCTCTCTCTCTCTCTTCCTCTCTCTCTCTCTCTCTTCCTCTCTTCCTCTCTCTCTTCCTCTCTCTCTTCCTCTCTCTCTTCCTCTCTCTCTCTTCCTCTCTCTCTCCTCCTCTCTCTCTCTTCCTCTCTCTCTCTCTTCCTCTCTCTTCCTCTCTCTTTTTCGCTCACATGCATTCTGTAGATACAATGTACTATTTAGAGAATTTTTTCGGAACTCTTTCTCTCTCTCTCTCTCTCTCTCTCTATCTCTCTGGGTCTCACAATTGTATTAAACTATATTTTTATAGCTTTAACTAATTTTTCATTATATTGATGTGGAAAATCGTCAGAGAAACAAATACATGTACGATCACTTCTTATTTGATGTACCTATAATATAATTAAGTGTAAGCTTTTTTCTGTGAAAAGGGCCGGGGAAACATATATTTCAATAGCTACGTTCATACGGGACTTGTAGTTTCGAAACTTTAAGTTAGCGAACCTTTAAGTTTACGAAACAACGGCTCACTAACAACGACGAGGGTTCACACGGGCCCGAAACAACGACGCTCGTTGTTCTGAGACTACAAGTCGAGCGCTGAGTCATGGAACCCTGTTACACCGAAATGCCTACCCGCAGAGGCAGCGGAACGACGGGCTAGGACAATGGAAGTGGGGGAGGGGGCAACCTTTTTCAGTCAAACAAAAGGTACCCCCCCCCCTCCACTCCTTGTCCGAGCCCGACGTTCCGCCGCCTCTGCCTACCCGAGACCAGTCTCAGGGCCCCCGAGACTGGTTTCCAAAAAGATGACCCAAATTTTTGGATCCCTGTTACACCCAAATCGTTAGGAGTCTCGGGGCGCCCCGGGACTGCCTTTTGTGCGTTTACACCAACTTATGCAAAGCTATCCGAGACAGTTTCGAGTGAGACTTTCTGTTTGCGGACGTTATGGGCGTGGGCGGACTGTATTTAGCGCGCGCCGTGTTTGCGATGACACAATCATTCCACACGTGGTAGCAGCGCACAAACCAGGTAGGTTTGCGTTTACACCGAATCCTAAGGAGTCTCGGGGCTACCCCGAACCAGTCTCGGACCACATCGCTAGGTAGTCCGAGACTGGTTTGCTCAGAAGTGCGTTTACACCGGATTTGACACCTACCCGAGACCAGTCACGGGGCGCCCCGAGATTCGAGGATTTCGGTGTCATGAGATTGAATTGTGAAAGAAACTCAAAGTAACTGGGAAAGGTTGATTGGTGAATTGGTGTATGCTGTAAGGTTTTTGGAATCACCAAAATGATAAAAAATTGACTCAGTCCTGCTGAGAGTCACATATGCACTGCACACAGAAATGTATATATGGGACTACACACAAATATTCGGCCCGAACATTTCAGCTGTTTCTTGTCATTATGAATGTGAGAGCATTTGAAGAGCAATCTTTTTCAGGGGATATATTTACTATGATCTTCTAAAGTAACATAAAAAGAATGAGAAAGCTCAAAAATTATTTTTTTACCTTTCCCAGAACTCAAGCTTCCCTTTAACATGAGCAGAGAGAACATCGTTAACAACGAGATTGCTAAATTTAAAGTTTATTCTGTCCACACGGTCCGTAACTACGAGCCCATGCATGCAGGAGGCTCTAACCCAATCCGTTAACAAACCTTCTGTTCCACCTGACTTAATCCCTCGCACTATCCACCGAGAAAATAATTATGGCTAACTGACATGACTGAGGCTCTACTGAAGTACTGAACCGATGAACGATATTTATTGGCGGATGCGCGAAAGCCCTTAGTTCTATCAATGTACCACTTTAGTACTCGTAATGGGCACCATAATCTATCTTCAGATACTATTGAGAGGTTACTTATAGTAGGTAGACAATCTCGCAAGGTTTAGAGGATTCTTTTTTATTCTTAGCTGGGAATCCAGGTTTTGGAATCATTCGGACCTTATTTTTCTCACAACGGATATGTCCCGACCTTAAGGAGAGTGCATGAATCATACTTCTTTGACCGATATACAACTGTTATAAGAAAAGGCCGTCTTTATTGAAAGATTGAGTAGGGAGCATTTTATGCAAGGGAGGTTTGGCTAGGGCCCGAAGGAGGTTCCATCTTGGTATAAGTTTCCGTTGGGAGGGTTCTGTAAGAAAAGGATCTCGTTAATCTGGAGAGGAAAACGGAATTAGAAATAGTTCTACGTGGTAACCGAGAGAGCTGCACAATTATGAAAGGTATGTCATATTTTTTAGGCCTTGGCATTTTCGTTTTGCCCACATTCTTATATTCTATGCAGAGGCTGATCTAAATCACTGCCCAGTGATGCTGGCGTCTGTACGTTTACTATCAATTTATCACTTAATAAAGGGATTTTTCCAGACCAACTGAAAATCGCTAGAGTCAAACCTAAATTTAAGACTGGGGAAAAAAGACAGCTTACTAACTATAGGCTAATATCTGTTCATTCACTTTTTTTTCTTAAATTCTCAAACGCATTGTATACACCAGGACTTATGAATTTCTTGTTAAACATGACATTATTTACAAAAACCAATTTGGATTCCGCAAAAAATTTTCTACAGCTATGGCATTTTCTAAACTAATAAACGATATTGACTCATTTGAAAAAGATCAATATTCAGTTGGAATCTTTATAGACTTATCGAAAGCCTTCGATACCATTAATCACTCAATTCTGCTGAAAAACTTTACATGTATGGAATCCATGGCATAGCACACGACTGGTTTGCCAGTTATCTTAGAAATCGCTTCCAGTGTACTAAATTTGACTCGGTTGTTTCAAACATGAGTAATATCACATGTGGTGTACCTCAAGGGTCGTTGCTTGGTCCATTACTTTTTATTCTTTATATAAACGACATCTTCAAATCAATAGCAACATTAACTTTTGTTCTTTATACCGACGACACGAATATTTTATGTAGTGGATCAAATCTTACCTCACTGTGCAGTAATGTTAATCAACAGCTAAGCCTTGTATGCGAGTGGTTTAAGGCTAATAAATTGTCAATCTAAAAAAAAAGGTAACTATATGATCTTTCACAACAATAAAAACATTGATTGAGACAGATAGACTACTATCTAGAGTTGAAAACACAAAATTTCTAGGTGTGCACATCGACAGTTCTATGTCTTGGAAAAAACATATTTTTGAAACAGAAAACAAAGTCTCTAGAAACATTGGCATCATTTCTAGACTGCGGCACATTTTACCAAACAACATCCTCCGTATGCTTTACAATTCTCTTATTCTACCATATCTATCATACTGCAACCTGGCCTGGGGGAACTCTATACAACCTCCAAATTGCAAAAACTAATCACTCTACAACAGAAAATAATTCGTATAACTACAGGTACTGCTCCCCGGTGTCACGTCGACCATTTGTTCAAACAATTTAACATACTAAAATTTACCGATATAAATAAACATCAACAAAGCATTTTTATATACAGATGTACAAACAATTTATTTCCTGAAGAACTTTGTAATCTCTTTCAGTTAAATTCTACTATTCATAAATACGAAACCAGACACGCAAATCACATCCATCTACCCAAGCACAGAACCCTATTATTCCAACATAATATCAGGTACTCAGGACCCAAGCTGTGGAACGTTATCCCTGACACAATAAAATACTCCGCATCTCTCGCTAGCTTCTCAAGAAGGATGAAAAAATATTTCACTTCATCTTACAAATAATATGGTTTAAGACACTTCCCCACCCTCCATTGTATCTATTCTCTCTGTTTCTTCTCTCTGCCTCTTCGTGAATATTTTTCTTTTCCGTACAACTCTCATGTTGCACCTCCATTCTCCCCCTCTTTTTCCTCTTTCCCCTTCTTTTTCTTTTCTTTTTTTCCTCCCTTTTTCCCCCTCCAATCAAGCTCTTTCTTTTTTTGTATGTAGTTATTTTCTTTTTATATATTTGTTATGTAATAATGTATTATGTACTAAGGGCACCCTCGCCCCAAGCTTTTGCTTTTAGAGGTGTGTCCTCCAACTATGTATGTACCACATTAGTGTATATTTTGTCATATTTTTTGTTCAAAATACATGTACATTATTTTGCTCATTTATTACTTTGTATATTGAAAAGTTGGAAATAAATGTCTTTAAATTGAATTGAAATTGCTATATGTGTTTGGATAAATGAATGATATAGTAATAACTAGGCCTGGGCTCTGTAACATAAAATCGACTTTTAATTTCACAAGCGTTTTAGATTTGCGTATCATAATTATTATACTCCGCTTTTTGCAGTTTAATTTTTTATAACTGAATCGATATAATACGTACAGCAATATAGTTACCAAAGATAAAAGCATCGATGGGCCTTTTCCCCACCCAGTGTATGACACAAACATGATCTGGACCCTGTAACATAAAGACTTACAATAGATTGTAAAAATCATATATCTCCGTTTCGCTACAATCAATTGTAAAGATACAATTGATTCGAGGAGATACAATTGATTTTAATACAATCAATTGTAAGTCTTTATGTTACAGGGTCCAGATCATGTTTGTGTCATACACTGGGTGGGGAAAAGGCCCATCGATGCTTTTATCTTTGGTAACTATAGTGCTGTACGTATTATATCGATTCAGTTATAAAAAATTAAACTGCAAAAAGCGGAGTATAATAATTATGATACGCAAATCGAAAACGGTTGTGAAGTTAAAAGCACGCTCCAATTGTGTGTATCCTCGTTAAGACGTTGTGAACTCTATGTTCCTTTCCTTCATATTTTTTATGCAGAATTATGCAGAAGGAACCTACTGGGTTTTTACACTGCGTCTCGTCGGAACTTTGTTCCTCTTATCCCCCCCCCCCCCCTTCTTTCTCTCTCTCTCTCTCTCTCTCTCTCTCTCTATATATATATATATAAGTCAAAAATATTGTTGTTGATGTTGATAATGATGATGATGATGATGATGATGATAATAATAATGAGGATGGAGAGTTTTATGTTGCCTGAAGCTAAACAAATAAGTTGATAAGCAACCATGGGACTTATATTAGACTTGGTAACTGAGGATTATTGTCTTTCGAAAGGGGACTTGTCCCTTGACTTAGTTCGAACCCGGAACCTCCAAGTTCGAACTCCTCCATCGGCTGTGCTATCCCTGCTTTATTATCACTGAGGCATCAGCATGATCAGAGAACGGAAGGCCAAGGAGTTTGATTAAATTGATCTTTGTGCGTTAAATGTAATATGTATACGTCGTCATGGTAGCATAGTTGTGCATGTATATTAGACTTTGATAGTTATAGCGCCGTCTTTCAAATAGGTGCGATTTTTTTTAAAGGAGGTCCTCAAATACATGAAATAAGAGAAGTCAGTTAATAGAATAGTGAGCAACAGCCATGCATTCAGCCTGAAAATGCCTAATACATATGAATTTATATACTTCGGCGCATTCAGTCATGTAAACTTTGACAAAAGTACAATACTGATGGAGATTATATCTTTGTTCGCATTACTAAAGCTTGAGCGAGCCATGCATGGGTGATCCAGGGAAATGTTACATTTCCCTGGGTGATCGGTTGTTTGATTGGTAGCCCAAATAGACTTTCACCCCAGAAAATCCAGACAGTAATCGGTGGGTTGTCGCGGGTGCCCTCCCAGTCTCCTATTTTTTTTTTTTTTTTTTTTTTTGATACAAAATTCTTTGATCAGGCCTCAACTCATTTTTTACTTCCTTCTCTGACAGAGGGGTATGTTTTGATAACTTTTTTTTTTTCATGCTGTACACAAGTTGTTTTGTAAAGATAAGTAAAAAAAAACAACAAAGAAAAACAAAAACAATAACTTTCTCTGTCAGAATGGGTAAGCTGCATTTCTTACATTTGTTTAGTACATGGTATACACATATATCCTTCTTTTTTCTTAATGTATGTTTGATTTTGTCTATATTTGTCCTAATCATTCATAATTGTTTGTATATATCATGATTTTGTTAATTCAATAAGACATATAAAAAATTTTAAAAATTCCTTCCACGTACGAACGCACACACTCGCCGTATTTTTTGTTCGGGTATGGGATTGGAAATGATGTTTTGTCATATTGGGGCATAACAGAAGGTATCAACAAGGAGTTCTGTGATAACTCCTTGGTATCAAGAAGTTCGCAGGGTTCACTATACTTTCAAAGGAATAATAGCACTGAAAAAAGCTCTCTAATCATGCTAATTAAAGGTAAAGTTGAGTTCTAGTCATGCAATCTCAGTTTGAAAGAAACTGTCTTAAACAAAAGACCGCTTCGGTAATGTATGCAAATTTTATACATACCTTTCAAACAAAGGTTGTTCTTGACAACCTGAAAGCTTGCTGGACATAGCAACAGATAATGTATGCAAACTGGATTCCAAGCATTGAGGCTCATTTATAAAAAGCAGATTAATGGAATAGCTCGTCACTACTCGCTCAGAGAATTATGTGCATAAATTTGTATACATTACAGAAGCGGTCTATTAGGAAATGGTGATCATGTATCCTTAAGAACTGGTGTATACTATGTGGTTTTGGAATCATCAAAATGATAAGAAAATCAACCCAATCTCGTTGAACAACACATGCACTGCACACAGAAATGGGTATATGGGACTGCACACACCTGTGGCATGAATCTTCGGCCCGAACATTTCAGCTATTTCTCGTCATATTTCGAATATGAGGGCATTTTAAGAGCAACCCGCTTCAGGGGACATATCTACTATATGATGTTCTTTGAAACTGACATAAAAGGAATGAGAAAGCTCAAAAAGTTTCTCTACCGTCATATCGCCGATACTTCCCTCAAAGATGGTACCCAAAACACATTGATAACTGGGTAAATGAAAACGGGGAAAGAGAACGACTCCTCTCGCACACTCACTTACCCCCCCCCCCCCCCCCCCCATCAGTCGCTTAATATTGCTTTATAGCTTTTTCATGGAATTAATACCCATGCATACCCCCCCCCCCCCACCCCCATTATACGTGAATTCCAACACCCTCTCAGTAACTGGACCCATGCTACACCCCAGCAAATTATAAATCGCCAGATACTGATCATGCTGATGTACTTGTAGCGGGGAATGGAAAGCCCTAGCTGCGATCTCCAATGCTTTTTATTGTTGTTGTTTTTTGTTATTGTTGTTATTGTTGTTGTTGTTGTTCTTTCTTCCAAAACGGACAGGTCAGCTACAAATCAAGCAAGTGCTGTCTACACACATCACAAATAGAGGGTTCTCACGGCAGCCATGCTGGAGGACATAACAATAAAAACCTGTAAATCAGACAATGAAAAGACATTGTTGTCATGGTCTAGTGCACATGTGTTCATTGTTATGTCCTCCAGCACGGCTGCTTCTGGGAACCTTCTATATAGGAAGTGCTTGAGAAAACTTTGGACGTCATTGTCCAAACCATATTATTTGCAGGCTAAACATGTGCTATAATATATCAACTTTCCGGTTCTTATACACTCAGCAACAACAAAAACAACAAAAAAAGTGGACACTCTTTATTGTTCAAATTTTCATATAAACCGTTTTAATGTAATAAAATATATATCAAATTAAAAAAAAAAACATTAATACTCTATCAACATCAATTAACCCTTTCAGGACAGGAATTATTTAAGGGGTAAATTGATCACATTTTGTTCTTCAAATTGGCAACAATAGTATTTTTCTTTTAGTGCTCCATGGTTCTAATAAAGTGTAATGTCTTTGAAAACAATATTCATGGTTATTAATTTTGTTGAAAAGTTGAAAAAATTGCCAATTTTGAGAAAAAAACAATGATTTTGAACCTCTCAATGTGTTGCCAATTTAAGGATTTTAAAGTTTATTCTTGTTTTTAAAATTCCTGGCATCAAATGCAATATGGTCAGGCAACAAAAATGGACATAGTATGTGCAGAAATTTTTGCTCTTTCTACTCGTGTATCTGGAACATTTTTTAAAGCTCTGAATCAAAAGTTATTGAGCCAAACCACAAAATGTGGTCTATTGACTCGAAAGGGTTAAGATCAAGTTTTGAACTTTCATGCTTGGATGGCACACTCATATAACCTATGTAAGGTCTGATTAAGAAAACTGCAAACAATAGAGTAAGTAGCCATTCATCTGTAAGATATTCTTGTTCAACAATGAAACAAAGAATGGGAAATGATGAGGAGGATTGAGCTCTGGATGTCAACTGTCTCCGGACTGCATGGTTTTGACAAGCATATATTCAAGTCTGTCTCGTGATTTTTTCTGCTTTAATTGGACTCTATATAAGATGGAAATGCTCATCAACATTTGAACGGCCAGATGCCCATTTTTGCAATTTTTGTTCAGAAACTCATTTATATTTAAAGGGAAAGCCCATCCTGGTATTAAATTGATTTGAATAGAAGGAGAAAAATGATAGAAACAGATAACTGAAAGTTTGAGCAAAATCCGAGAAGAAATAAGAAAATTATGAATTTCTGATGTTGTAATCAATCGAACACATATTGGCAACTCCATGACGTATATTGCGAGCTCCTCTCCCATCTGCTCAGTGCAGAAATTTCATGAATTTTCATTTTCTTAGTTTTTGATGAAGGAATAGATTTGTTTCATACAGGCTTTGAGATTTTGTGTAAAAACATATGAGCAATGATTATATCTAACGTGCATGTATGACTGAATATTTTCTGTAGAGAAAATGGAAATTAACGATTTTGTGGATACAGCTCGCAAGATACGTCACGGAGTTGCCAATTTGTGTTTGATTGACTACACCTTCAAGAATTCACAACTTTCTTATTTCTTATCGTGTTTTGCTCCAACCTTCAATGATCTGTTTCTTTTAAAACCAACTTGTAATCAGGATGGACTTCCCCTTTAAAGGGTCTCTGAGGTCAAAAAAAAATAATTTGTATACAGTTAGAATGTATAAAATTAACCCCAAATAACTTTACCCGGCATTCTACAGGTTAGCGGTTAAGGAGTTTGAAGAGAATAAAGGACAGCGTGAACGAACGACGCGCGGAACTCAACTCCAGTTAAGTTCCGCGCGAGCAGTTTTCTATGCGTGTGCGTTTTTTTTATGCGTGCACGTTCGGCGAACGCCAAGACGCGATAGTGGAATTATCGCGATCGCATTATCGCGTTGTCGTCTGCTATATTATGTACAGCGCCGGGGCTGACAAACACTCGAAAGTTGATTTGGGGCGGAAATTACTGATAATATTTAACCCTAATGAAACAACAAATGAATAAAGGATACAACGCAAAATGTTTTTATCTAATTGGAAATTGATTTGGCGCGTAACTTATGGATAATCTACAATCCAAATAAAACAACAAATGAATGAAGTCTTACAACGGAGAATGTTTTTAAAGAATCAAAAATTGATTTGGGGCGTAACTTACGGGGATTCTGTACCCCAAATTAAACAACAAATGAATGAAGTATACAACGCAAAATGTTAATATCGAATAGAAAATTAGTTCGGCGCATAAATTACAAAGAATCTACAGACCAAATGAAACAACAAATAAATTAGAACTAAGACGCAAAATACATTTATCGAATCGAAAATTGATTTGGCGCTTAACTTAGGAATAATATACAACCCAAATAAAATATAAAATGAATGAAGTATACAACGCAAAATGTTTTTATCGAATAGAAAATTGGTTCGGCGCATAAATTACAAAGAATCTACAAACCAAGCGAAACAATAAATAAATTAGAACTAAGACGCAAAATATATTTATCGAATCGAAAATTGATTTGGCGCTTAACATAGGAATAATATACAACCCAAATAAAATATGAAATGAATAAAGGACCAACGCAAAATGTTTTTTTATCAATAGAAATTGATTTGGCACGTAGCTAATGAATAATGTACAATCCTAATAAAACATCAAATGGATGAAGTAACGCAAAATGTTTATATCGAATAGAAAATTGGTTCGGCGCATAAATTACAAAGAATCTACAGACCAAATGAAACAACAAATAAATTAGAACTAAGACGCAAAATACATTTATCGAATCGAAAATTGATTTGGCGCTCAACTTAGGAATAATATACAACCCAAATAAAATATAAAATGAATGAAGTATACAACGCAAAATGTTTTTATCGAATAGAAAATTGGTTCGGCGCATAAATTACAAAGAATCTACAGACCAAGCGAAACAATAAATAAATTAGAACTAAGACGCAAAATATATTTATCGAATCGAAAATTGATTTGGCGCTTAACATAGGAATAATATACAACCCAAATAAAATATGAAATGAATAAAGGACCAACGCAAAATGTTTTTATTTGGCACGTAGCTAGTGAATAATGTACAATCCTAATAAAACATCAAATGGATGAAATAACGCAAAATGTTTATATCGAATAGAAAATTGGTTCGGCGCATAAATTACAAAGAATCTACAGACCAAGCGAAACAAAAAATAAATTAGAACTAAGACGCAAAATATATTCTTCGAATCCAAAATTGATTTGGCGTTTAATTTAGGAATAATATACAACCCAAATAAAATATATAATGAATAAAGTATACAATTAACGCAAAATGTTTTTATCGAATTGAAAATTGGTTCGGCGCATAAATTACAAAGAATCTACAGACCAAGCGAAACAATAAATAAATTAGAACTAAGACGCAAAATATATTTATCGAATCGAAAATTGATTTGGCGCATATAATTTAGGAATAATAAACAACCCAAATAAAATATGAAATGAATGAAGTATACAACGCAAAATGTTTTTTTATCGATGGAAATTGATTTGGCACGTAACTAATGAATAATATACAATCCTAATAAAATATCAAATGGATGAAGTATACAACGCAAAATGTTTATATGGAATAGAAAATTTGGTTCGGCGCATAAATTACAAAGACTCTACAGACCAATGAAACAACAAATAAATTAGAACTAAGACGCAAAATACATTTATCGAATCGAAAATTGATTTGGCGCTTAACTTAGAAATAATATACAACCCAAATAAAATATGAAATGAATGAATTATACAACGCAAAATGTTTTTTTTTTTTTTTTTTTAATCGATTGGAAATTGATTTGGCGCGTAACTAATGGAAAATATATAACCTAAATAAAATATGAAATGGATGAAGCATACAACGCAAAATTTTTATATCGAATAGAAAATTGGTTCGGCGCATAAATTTCAAAGAATCTACAGACCAAGTGAAACAACAAATGAATTAGAACTAAGACTCAAAATATATTTATCGAATCGAAAATTGATTTGGCGCTTAACTTAGGGATACAACTCAAATAAAACAAAATGAATGAAATGTTTTTATCGAAATGAAAATTATAAGTTGGCGCGTAATTTATGAAGAATCTACAACCCAAATAAAAGATGAAATGGATGAAGTATACACGCACATTTTTTATATCGAATATAAAATTGGTTCGGCGCATAAATTACAAAGAATCTACAGACCAAATGAAACAACAAATAAATTAGAAATAAGACGCAAAATACATATATCGAATCGAAAATTGAATTAGCGCTTAATTAAGGGATAATATACAACCCAAATAATATATGAAATGAATGAAGTATACAGCGCAAATTTTTTTTTTTTATCAATTGGAAATTGATTTGGCGCGTAACTAATGGATAATATACAACCCAAATAAAACATGAAATGGATGAAGTATACAACGCACAATTTTTATATCGAATAGAAAATTGGTTCGGCGCATAAATTATAAAGAATCTACAGACCAAAAGAAACAACAAATAAATGAGAACTATGACGCAAGATACATTTATCGAATCAAAAATTGATTTGGCGCTTAACTTAGGAATAATATACAACCCAAATAAAATATGAAATGAATGAAGTATAAAACGCAAAATGTTTTTATTGAAATGAAAAATATTAAGTTGGTGCCTAATTTATAGAGAATCTACAAACCAAATAAAACAACAAATGAATCAAGTATTCAACACAAAACGTTTATGTCGAATATAACATTGGTTTGGCGCATAAATTACAAAGAATTTACAGACCAAATGAAACAACAAACAAATTAGAACTATGACGCAAGATACATTTATCGAATCAAAAATTGATTTGGCGCTTAACTTAGGAATAATATACAACCCAAATAAAATATGAAATGAATGAAGTATACAACGCAAAATGTTTTTTTTTTTTTTTTTTTTTTATCGAATTCGAAATTGAACTGGAAAATGATTTGGCGCGTAACTTACGAATAATATACAACCCAAATAAAACATCAAATGGATGAAGTATACAACGCAAACTGTTTTTATCGAACTGAGAATTCAGTTGCCGCTTAATTTATGGAGAATCTACAACCCAAACAAAACAACAGATGAATCAAGTATTCAACGCAAAACGTTTAAATCGAATAGAAAATTGGTTTGGCGCATAAATTACAAAGAATCTACAGACCAAATGAAACAACAAATAAATTAGAACTAAGTCGCAAAATTCATTTATCGAATCGAAAACTGAAAGTGAAGACGTTCCTGAATCGATATATCGTTAGGTGAGCTATCGTGATCGATCGACTAGTTTTTGCTCAAGTCTTATTTATATCAATTTTGGGGGGTATTTTATTTTCAAAAATCAATATCTCCTGTATCCTGTCACCGTTGAATGTCGTGTTAAGTTTTCTGGGGTTGATTTGGTGTAAGCTAACTATACACAAATTATTTTTTCAGGCCTCAAGTACCCTTTAAATGGCTATGCTCACTCATGCGTGAATGGTATGATTCCACTTGCATATGATCTTAAAGAGGGTTAATTTATGGTTATTTTGATATATGAAATATAAGTTTATATTAAATATATTTATTTGAAAATCTTAACTATAAATGGTGTTCACTTTTTTTTTCTTCTTCTTCTTCTTTTTTGGCTGAGTGTGTTTTACGAGCGAGCGATAGCTTTTTACAATTCATTGCAAACACGATCGGAAAGACTTTCGAGTAATCAACTCAAGAGCATTTACAGTACCCTGTATATCCCGTTGAAATCACCTTCCGATTACATAATATGTAGTTGTAATGTCTGCACATTTCAAAAGGTGATGGACAATGCTATGTTGATTTTTCGAAAGTCCTTGCAAATGTGTTTGTAACAAAAGTGAAAGCGGAGTTTCGGAATCAAAATAATACTATACTAGATAAGATATAAAAACTAGAAAAAAACCACCTTAAGCTTCCTGCCCGAAAATCATGTCACGGGCTGACGATTGCCCGAATAATAGTAATTTCGAATTCTGGGATAGGGGGGGGAGGCTGCAGCGTCCACAGCCCCCGCCTCGTACGCCTCTGCATATTATGATACATGTCTACAAGCAGGGGCGTCAGTAAACCATCTGCATGGGGATGGAAAAATTTCCTAGTCGAACCCCCCCCCCCCCCAAGAAATAAAAATTAAAATAATTTGCAGTTTGTGAACAACCGTTTGAGGTTGCCGCTAAACCATACTGACGCCCTATATTGAAAGACATTTCTTTGACCTCTAGTTTTTTCCCTACTAGAAACCACGGTCTGAATAAATATAACATGGGTTGTAATTACTCTTAGTGCTGCATGTATACATTTACTATATTCTTATTTACATTCATTGTTTCTTGTTACTATGTTAATGATTATATTAATGATAATTTCTGTATATTAGGAACGGATCCAGGATTGTGAAAGGGGGGGGGGGTCACAATTCGGGGACATTTTTTTTGTTGGTATATGCTAATTAGGTTTCAATGGGACACGGGCCGGTTCCCCCCCCCCCCTTTTTTTTTTTTTTTAATCTGACACAGATATTCTTGCTCTTTACACAAGGCCTACTCTCTATGCGATCCCTCTTTGCCTGCATGGCGTTCCTGGGGCTCGCCTTGGATCTAATGATGCGGTTCAACATCAGCGTTGCCATGACGATTATGGCAGGGAGTAACCATTACAACACATCGAGCCTGTTACCGCCACAGACCTCAATAAACGAATCTTACATTGTTAGCTTTAACAACGCATACATAGAAGGGGGTGGTGAAAACTCGAGTGGAGATGCAGAATTAAAGGTATGCCTTTTCTTTAAAAAAAAAATGAGGGAAAATTAGAGAGAGAGAGAGAGAGAGAGAGAGAGAGAGAGAGAGAATGGGGGAGCTTCTGAAACGTAATCAACTGAATTATGATACTATATATTGCACTGTTGTATAAGAAAAATGTTCTGAATATAAGAGTAGATACGGAAATCGATGCATTTAGATCATTTTATTCGTAATACTATTAATCATGGTAATCATAAGCCTATTATTTCAATAATTGCTCTCCATGTCTCTTATTTCTAGAAAGGTGATAATGAAGAGACCGAGTTTGACTGGGATAGCCACACACAAGAACTCCTCCTGGCCGCGTTCTACATCGGGTACACCTTGGGCAATATTCCCGCGGGTTTGCTGTCAGACAGTTTGGGTGGAAAGTGGATCATTTTTGGCGGGGTTTGTGGAAGCGCCATTTTGAATTTGCTTGGGCCGTTAGCGGCTCGGTCCAGCGTCAAGTTTTTCTTCGTCACAAGGTGTCTTGCCGGGATTTCAGAGGTATGTTGTCTTTATGATGGACATTACTATTTATTACAGCTTATGTGCACTAAAGAAAAGAATCTAGCAATAGTAAGAATACAAGAAATATTTAATTCGTGGATTTACAGATAACTTCCAAAAGCTCTTTACGTGAAATTTGCAGTGTAGAAATATGACAGTACATGAGCCTGATCGGTTAAGAGTAGACATTTTGTCCGTCCGTGACATTGAATATTTTATGGATTATAATTTTATTAGGTGACTATGGCAACCAAATTTTATCAAATTTCCACTCCTTCAGCAATGCCCTTCACAATGAAACATAAAATAGCTCTATTCAATTGAATACTTATTTTCTTCAGGCCTTCAAACTTTCAAAATTTGTCAAATGTCCGTCCGTGACTAACCGATTAGGCTAGGCTCACAGACGCAGAAGTCAAAATTTTCAAGGCGAATAGGGGATTGAAATAATATTTTATCTCTCGCTTTGTGAATACTCAATAGTGGCTACTCCACTCAAGGATAAATAAATCCTCACCAATGATATTTTGTTTTACAACAGTTTCAAATTGGATCTTGCTATTTATAAACTAAAATCAAAGGAATTCAAAAAGATTTTGCTTAAATATATCCGCTTTATATATAAGGCCTTGTAAAAGTATAAAATATATTTGGGGTCAGTCTGTGATAAGGCAAGGCTAATCGAGTCCTCATCTTGTCCGGAGAGGATATATTACTTCCTTGAGATGACAGTAATGACGAGGTCAGTCAGATAATAAAGCTGTCTAGCATGTCTAGTCTATTTTATGGCTCCATAGCGCATGGTCAGATGAAGGGAAAGTGGACATTGTCCGAATAGAAGACGTTATGACGTAAGATGATCTTAAACATGTCAAGGCCACCGCACACCTTACGATCGGTCTGCGATCCGATTTCAGAAGAAAATGTAATATCATTTGACAAATCATTTAAAAGAAAAATATTTTTGATTGAAAGTCTGAATAGTAATACAGATAGTAAAATCGATTATACGGCCTTTGCCGAGTTTTCTAGTGGGTGGAATGGCCAAATCGGCTCCGAGTCGTAGTGACGTCAAAAAATCGTACGACTGCCTACGATTTGAAACTAATTTTGCCCTTATTCCCTGTAGAAAACTGACAGCTCACCAAAAGCCTTCGTTTATTATTCATATTACTTTTCAGAACCTGAATAGGGTAGATTTCATTTGTTAAAATACCAATATTTAATGCCACAGCGATTTATTTCAGAAATCGGATCGCAGACCGATCGTAAGGTGTGCGGTGGCCTTTAAACCATGTGAAAGCCCGTTTATCACGAGGCGCCATTTGCCTGACGCAGAACGGCATCAGTGACTTCTGCGGTCCTTCACTATAGTCGTGTGAGAGTGATATCATTCAAAAAGTGAAAGCAAATTGAAAAATGTATTTAAAAAAAAAGAACTAATAATAACTGTGGCCAGGGCTGATGACCTGTACAGGCCTGACTAGCGCTAAGGGCGTAAACAGGTGGGGGACAGGGGGGACATCATATCATTTGTCCCCCCCCCCCCCCCACTTTTTGGGTTCAAACCCATTACTAAAAACCTGAAAAGCACTTCCATCTTGTTCTTTTGCATGCCTTGAGTTTGAGAAATACTCAAATATAAATGTTCAACCGCGCTTGTTGACATTTGTTGCCTTGTTGAAATCATCCCAATCCTCTTCCCTCGCCATGCGACACTGCCATGGCGCGGCGCGGCGCGGCGCGCCGTTCGATCGAGTTGCAAATTTTATTCTAGATATAGCCGGCCGCCGCGCCAGTCCTGAGGGGGGCCTGGGCCAAATTATAGGCCTTGCGCAGCGCTATCCGGTGCAGTCCTGCGTACGCAGCATAAGCTTAGCTCAAGCTTATAGCCTTACGGTAAGCTTGCGCTAAGCTATATGCTGCGTGTGCTGCTTACGTACGTTACGTCGATGGCAAAACTTCAAAAAGTCCCTACCGTGATAGGGAGGGCATCCCCCTTCCACACCTCCCTCGCTCAGTGTCCCCCCCCCCCCCCCCCACTTTTCAGAAGCTTTTGACGCCCTTGACTAGCGCAGATAATAACATCCTTTGATAACGACAGAAAACATTATTCTTGAACAGTGGTCACTCAAAAACGGAAACAACTCCATTGTATACCTTGTAATAATGTTATTTTCTTGTCTTTATTGTTCCGATTTTGGTATATGTCATTGATTTTGAGGTGGAAATGAGAGATCTGACGTGTTCGATAGGTGAAGAAGATTGGACATGGTCCAGACAGTAAATACCACAGTCACACCAAAAAGACCGACGTCAGACCGTCAACAGACCGAACAGAAAGTTACATTGCCACAAATGGCCAAGAATTGGTCGGTCTGGAGTCGGTGTGGGGTCGGTTTGGCGGTGTGACCACTGGCGTACAGGGGCCCGTTGCACAAAACTTGCGTTTAATCGCAACTCCTAAAAATCAAACGCAAGTCCTTAATGCGCACTTCTGATTGGCTGAAAATAAAGTTGCGTTTGATTTTCCTGAGTTGCGTTCAGACGCAAGTTTTGTGCAACGGGCCCCTGGTTTGGGTAGGCCTAAAAGTGGAAAGTTTCCGGCCTCCGATTACAAGACAATTCTGCAGTCCTGTTAAATGACTAATCATGTTGATAATTTTTACTGGGCGTATAGAAACATTTGACTAAAATTTGCACAAAACTGTTTCAAGCAAAATATCCTAATTTTGTTTTGTTTTGTTTTTGTTTTTTCCGACATTTCCAACCCAAATTCCAAGTCATAAGCGCATTTCGTCTATATCTGTGTAAAACTTCTGGTCCAGGATTCGTCCTAAAAATACTAGACCCTCACGCACTAGCGTACCCAATGGGGGGGGGGGGCAAAGGGGCAGACTGCCCCTTGACAACTTTTGACAAAAAAAGAGATTTTGAAAGACAAGTATACATTGTACGCCCTTTCTTTTAGAACTACTCCCCCCCCCCCCCCCCCACCCCTGATCCACTTTTGGAGGGCTGGCGAAAAAAACAAACTTGGATGGCTGGCGAAAAAAAATTCACTATCCCCCCCCCCCCCCCCCCCCCCAATGCAAAAGCCTCAATTTCACTTTTTTTTTTCAAATTCAGAAAAATTATTTGCTATATAGGTCATAACTCCCTTTTCATTCTTTTGATGCCAGTGGTGTCATTACATCGTTGTTAATGTCCATTGTACATTGACCATTGTAATGTCGTTATTGTACATGTAGATACATTACAAAAGAACTCCTGTGCTTCTAATTCTATTGAATATATTGAGGACTATTGTTTTTCTTTGCTGTACCGTTCAATGGCTAATAGAGACAACTTTGATAAGCCTGTATCCGATTTCCTCCCATAACTCAATGAAATGGAGAACTTTTTTTTAAATTCTCATGTAGACTAGTCGAAATTTTTATCAAGAAATTGTGTATAATTGATTTTAACTCCAATGCGGACCACGCAGGGATAACATCTCAGTATACTTATTTCCATTGGGCAAGCGCTATACAATTTTTTTATCATTATCGTAAGTATCATTAATACAGTTCCTAAATTCACATGTTTCCACGTCGCGGGCCTCAGACGATTCCAAATTTATATTTCGTGTGATAATTCCCTTTATAAAATGATGACCGAGATCCTAATCAAATAATTTAAGGAGAGTGGACAAGTGACCAGACATTTATTTCCCCCAATGCGTAACCGGACATCAGACAATGTACCCGGTCATTAGCATTTCCTCTAATTGTAGTCAGGTCTGTTAAGCCCATATTCTTGAGTTTTGGGGACAGAGTTAACAAAAGCACTAAACTTTGCAGATGTACTTGTTGGAACAATAGCTTCATTTTTTCCCACAGGACCCATCGAATCACTCAACATCTTTTTCTTCTTTTTCTTCTTTTTTTTGTTGAATGATTGAATGATAGATTCATTGATTGATAGATTGAAAATTGATTAATTTGGCGTTCTTGATTAAATGACTGGTTTGGAAGTGCTTTGATGTGTTTGTTAATAATTTGTTGAATTACAGTGTGATCGATTGATTGATTTTTTTTCTTTCTGTGTTTTATTCAATCAAAATATAATCACAATATTTACAAACAATTAAAAAGATCGGCATGAATAGAACAAGATCAGACATAAATCAAAGGGAAAAAATAACAAAATAAAAAGTGCAACTGTATATACTATAAGTTAAGAGTTAACGCCCGATTTTAAAAAGGGGGGCGGGGTTCGGGGTGCCCACGGCACAACGCCGGACACCCCGCGAGTCCGCCAATCAAGCGACCGAGCAGTCAAAACCCACTCCTCCGTGACTGAGCCGACCTCATCTCTGTAGTAGTTCTAAAAATCTGTGTGTAGAGTGTGCATACCATCTACCATCTACCATCACACACACACACACACACACACACACGCACATCCCCCCCCACACACACACACTACTGGGGAAAATCACGCACACAGTGTAGTGAAATGTGGCCGGCCAAAATCACTCCACATCTTCACGCAAAATTATGCTAATTTATGCGATTTACAAGCATTAAATCAGTAAGTCCACTGACATGGTAAATATCAATGGCTTAAAAATGTTCCAAACTTTCTATAGATGCATTTCTTTTGGCAATAGCTTTATTTTTTCCCACAGGACCCATCGAATTAAATCTCATCTTCATGCAAACCTCTGCTAATATATGCCAATTATGGATGTATCCAAAGTATTAATGTATTTCACATTGTACGTATTTAAGATCTTCAGCTCTTCAATACGTACAGTATTTGCATTAAAATCAAGAAATAAACTCTGAAAATTGCAGTTAACCATGTCTTTTCATTTACCTGATCTTGTTTAACAGTGAGTATCAGATTGGAAGTGCTGGTATAGTCGGTTATTGATATACCATTGACATTTTTGTTTTATGCATTAATATGCATAAATTATAGTAAAACAGTTTTAAAAGTTAAGGAATATACTCAGAATATCACATCTAACATAGTCATTTCATTGACCTGACCTTATTCACCTCATTCACCCATATATGTTACAAATTTGAGGTGCTTGTATAGTTATTTCTGGATATGTCATTGGAAATGTGCATTATGCATAAATATGAATCAGTTATAATAAATTAATATTAAAATCAATAAACATTACAATATTATTGGAATTATAGATGTTATTTCAATCTAACTCATCGATCTTAACTATATGGTAATATGAAGCCCTTCCACATTTATTTTGTGAGTATATCATAGAATATGTGTTTTATGCATAAATTAAGATAAATTAACACTAAGATAAAGCAAAATGAATTTGATGATTTCATCAGATTCACCTGGATATAAAAAATTAAGAAACCAGTTTTTATATTTCCAGACAAATAACTGAATTTGTGTTTTTTTTTGCATAAATTAGCATTTTTTAAATAGGGTGCCATTCACTGATTTCGTGGCACCCTATCTAATATGAACGCTTTAATTACATATGACTCACAGGCAAAAAATTGCGCTTTTGTAAACTCTGTCCCCCAAATTTTGTTAACAGACCTGACTATTGGTTGAAGGGGGTCCACTCCCTATTCATAAGGACCGCTATTCATAGAAAACCGCTGTTCATTTAACACGCGTTATGAATAGCAGTCCGTATGAATAGTTATGAATAGTGGTCCTTATGAATAGCAAGATAATTTGTCTATGGTTTGCTCGCTATGTAGAAGGACCGCTATTCATACAAAACCGCTATTCATTTAGTCACACGTTATGGATAGCGGTCCTTATGAATAAGTTGTCCTTATGAATAGCGGTCCTTATGACTAGCGAGGTTTCCCCGGTTGAAGAGCTAATGCTTTCAATAACTTTTTTCGGTTTATTGCCATTTGGTCCAATCGTCATATGATCTAACATCAGTTGGTCCAATATACATTAATTTTGGTCTAATCAACATATCGTCCAATCAACGTTTCGTCCAATAACCAGTAGGGCCAATAGCCATTTCGTCTATAACCATAGCCATTCGGTCTAATGATTGCTTTTGCCAATTGGTCCAATTACCATATGGTCCATTATCAATTGGTCCAATTAAAATTTGGTCTAATCATCAAATGGTCTAAACCCAATTAGTCCAGTACCCATTTGGGTCCATCAATCATTTGGTCCATATTTGGTGTAATGTCATTTCGTCTAAACCCATTTCGTCTAATAACCACTTGGTCTAATTAGCACTTGGTCCAATTACCATTTGGTCTAATAATTGTTTGGTCTAATAACCAATTGGTCTAATAATAAGCATTGGACCCTAGGACGTCCATAATGTGCTGAATTGTTTTAAATTTTAGATCCAGATTTTGTACGACAATCAGTTGAAGTTTCTGCAGTTAATTTGTATCTAGAGCTAGTGTCAAGATCCATTTACATTCACTGGAGGTGTTTTCCACTAAAAGTGGAAAACAATGCCTTTCGTATCGCAGATAGAATATTTCAATGGTAACAATAATTATTAGATTTATGCTTAATGATAATGCTTATATTATTATCATTTTTAAAAAATATCATTACAATTTTAGCCTATATAATTTCAATAATTCAAAAAGTAGGCCTATTATTACTTTTATCATCTGGATATTACTGTTATCATTATTTAATAGGCCTATTAATCCAGCGTATTGGCATATATTATTTCAAATAAAACAAAAAAGTAGGCACACAGTAATCTGTATTAAGAACATATTCGTTGCTGTCTATGATTAGACCAAATAGCTATTGGACCAAATGAGTAATAGATGATCATTACACCAATGGTTGATGGACGAAATGATTAGACGAGATGGTAATTGGACGAATTGATGATTAGACAAGTGGATATTAGACCAACTGGAATTAGCCGAAATGGGTATTGGACTAAATGAATATTGAACGAACTAATAACTAGACTTTTATTTCGTCACTGAGGACGAATTAGGTGGTCTGTCTGTCATCGTGGCAAATAGCTTAGTTTGTAAGATGTGATAATAATTTTGTGCAAGATAATAATCCTGATAATGTAGATAATAGATGGAGACTTGCATCATAGAAAATCGGACGATTTGATACTGCAGGATACATGGGGCAGAATCAGATTTCCCGTAGGGTTGTACACAAACTACTGCAAACTACTTTCCAATACTATAGACATAACACGCAAAATAAGGCAGTTTGTTACATTGTTTGTGATTGCATATGTTATCATCGTCGCGAAGAAGATGGTAATATGAAAGGCAAAAAGAAAGAAAAACAAAGGAAAACGGGATACTCAAATCACATTTTGTAGTTTAAAAATGGGCATGATCCCGACATCTGATCAAAAATTGGAGGGCACGCTAATGAAAGCTTATAGTCTCAGCTATAATATACTAAATATTTGGAAGAAAATCGAGCAGATAAAACAGAGATACTCCTTAAAAAAGACTGGAATATAGAATCAAGATTTGAGAAAAAGTCATGTCCCCGTAGAGAATACACGCAATATGTGAAAAATTGACATATGCAAATATGATGACGTTCCGACATATCGCCCCCGCAATTTTTTTCATGAATTTTAATCTACAATTTATAGGCTTTGAGAATAGGTTAAAAAATTGGGGGATCCCCAGCCTTTCTGACAAGCAAGGGCGGATTCAAGATAGGAATGTTTTTACGACTTTTTACATTATATTACCAATTGACGCGCGCACGAATTTGAAAGTTTGACGCGCGCGTGTGGCATTATGGAATGTCGATAATGACTGTAAATAGTTGGAAATTGTCAAAAATAGTGTCAGGAAGACAAACCATGCGAAAAAAAACGGCGTTTTAACATTCTGTATGTTCTGTACACGCAGCGCGCACATAACGCGCGCACGGACACTTACGCTCGGAAAATTCTAAAATGCTTAAAATGTCCTGAAACGTACTCTAATTTGATTAAGAAGTGATTTTGAGCATTTTAAATTTTGACGCGCGCGTACGTCAGAGAAGGATAGTTATTTTTTGCTTCATTTGTGACAGTGCGAAGGTATGATTTATGGTCTATTAATGAATATAATTAATGAATAATGCAGTCTATTTAATACAAAGGATTTCGTGTTGTACTGTGCATATATATTGGATACATTATAAATGGGTTTTAGCCTAGTCTCGTTACTCTCGTACCTACATCTTCCATCTCAAGACATAACTTCTGGTATTCTTCACTCCTTGGTGATTCGGTATAATTATGTTAGGGCACTTCACAAGGGTAAAAAAAAACCCAGATGGTGTGTTCACATAATTTTTATGATCAGATCTCTGCGTTGTTCACAGAGCTATTTTGATATGAATACATTTTGTTCACTTATTGAGTTGAGGGCGTACTTCGTTCGTACTTCTCATTTCATTATTACTCCAGTAGGCCTATCCCATTTCATGCCTGTTCCACGGCCCACCTGTATAGTTGTACTTTTTCAACTCTTTAATTATGTTATTAAGTATATATATTTGCTGTTGTGAGTTTATATTCATTATTATTATTTTAATATTGTTACATGTATTACTAAGCAGGGCCTCATGGAAGACCACCGCTATGAAAATCAGTCACCCTGTCTAAATATCAGAAATACATAAATGAATAAATAAATAAATACCTTCAAACAACTATCTCCTAATGTTTGGAAAAATATGGAGCAATAGCGATCCATTTGAAAGGATATATGAAGAGGAACAAAGAATATGACGAGAAAATAGAAAATGCAGAGAAAATTTCAGTGAATATATACATTTTGTAGCCTAAATGCTGCTGCAATACACGCGGATAAAACATGAATGACAATGGATATCCATCATTTCTTTTATCTTATGTTCATAGGGGTTTATCATTCCGGCTATCAATACAATGGTGAATAATTGGTCACCAGTCAATGAGAGAACCCGCATGATGACATTTATTATAGCAGGTAATATTAAGAATTAATCTTCGCTCTAGTTGTAGTGCTTTTGACATGATATGTGTGATTTTCTTTGATCACTGTTATGGACATATAATGTAAAACTTGATACTCTTCAAAAAAAGAATTGAGGGGGGAAAAATCCTCATACAAATTGAGGGAATAACTGAATTCCGCATTTGAGAAAACGTAAAGACACTGATCAGAGAAACAGACGAATATAACTGAAGTATAGAGGGAGACAAAAAGAGGGAGAGATATCAGGAAAGAGCTTTAGGAGTACATTTTAGAGAGAGAGGATGGGGGCCAAAGACAGATAGAGACAGGAGGAAGGAATAACAGAAGAAAGCAAAATGAAAGAACGACAAAGAAAACATCAACAAGGTGAGATAGGGGAAAAGGAATAATACATGTAAGAGTGAAGAGAAAGGGATAAAGGAAAATTAGAAAAAGGGAGTGACAAAGCGAGCGAGTGAGAGAGAGAGAGAGAGAAACAATTTTGAGAGGGATACAGTACATAATAGTCTACACAAATAACCTTTAATTCAATGTATCATTTTGTTTTGTACTTTTGTGAAATATGGAATATAAATCGAAACTGAAACTGCTCCCGCCCCCTCCCCCCCCCCCCCCCCCCTCCCCCCCCCCCCCCCCCCTCATCCCCCCCATCCTTCGTTCGGTATACACAGCCCAAGGTTCGTGCATGACTTTCGCGGTTTTCAAACCCTACCCCTTGCTTCGGACAGTTCTGATTCCACTTCTGATGTATAACTGTATTGAACATTCATGTTTCAGGGCTTGCTTTTGGACCTGCAGTTGGCCAGTCACTTTCTGGGATAATCTGTGCTAACCTTGGCTGGCCGGCAACCTTCTACTTTTTTGGTAAGAGGCAGTGATATCTGATACAAATGTATATTTATATTTTCGAATACTTTTGTAAACATATCTTTTCTGACATGGGAATTGTTTTTTAGAAAGCAGCATTTATCAATATGTAGAACCTTAGGTTAAATTTTAATTTGTTCCATTTGTGACATGCTGTTATATCTATCAATATTGCTCGTCATATTTCTTTTGTTCAAACCTTTTTCCTAAAAAGGGGCTCTTAAAAACAGAAAGTTAAAAGGTTGTTCGAATTTCATTTGATTCACTCTTGCATATAATCTTCCATAGTAGTATATTTGACAGTCCCATGCAGCCAATAGTGAACCTAAAAAAGTTCTTTCCGTGTAAGTTTTTTTTTTTTTTTTTTTTTTTTTGTGGATTTGTGTTCCCATGTGGTCTCCGAACAATTTCAGCTTTTTTGCCCAAAAATTAACTTTGGGCAACTTGCTTGATTTGCATATCAAAATCCATTGTGTTGTCCATCTTATGCAATACAACCCGTTATACAACCTGTGATACAACGGACGATACAACGGACGGAGTTTCTGTCAAGGAATTGTATTGTATCACAGCTTTCATTGCACAAGATTAAAGCGGCATTAAACTGGTAGAACTCTAACAGCGCCATCTAACAGTGACTGCTAAATTAAGATTATAATTTGAACATTTATTGCATTTTATTTGGAATTTTGACTAAAGCCCGGCGCACACTGCACGATCCGACTGCGATCCGATTGCTTTGCGACTGTGAGCCCAATCGGATCGCAGTCGCAGCACATCGCAGACTAAACGATTCCACTAAAACCGATATCCGATGATTTTGCAGCGTGTGCGTATTTTGCATCGGAGTAACCATTTTCATCATGTCTTGTATATTATATCAATTAAGAGGACAAGTATCTTTTCTGAAAATAACATTGTTTTACAAAACAAATTGGGCTGTTTTACAGTCGGGAAAAAGGTAGGGGAGATCCAGGAGAGTTGAGCCACTTTTTTCATAATGGGCCATATTTCCCCAGACCTGCATTGTGGGTTGGACAACTTCTTCTCATTTGAAATTTAGCTCCTATGTTATAATACAATGTGGGTTATGATATTCAAGGTGATTGCATTTCAAAGTAGTAGTCCGTTTAAAAAAAAACTGTCGAATGGCGCAAGTCTACCAGAAGGGTGAGGAGATTTGAGCATACACAAATATAACGAGAGTTGAGCCACCCATGGGAGAGTTGTAAATGGGAGTAGGGAAAGACATGTTTCGCTTGTGGATTGGCCTGCATTGCCTAGTATAAATTGCTGGTATAATCGCCATAATAACATGCATGATTTTGCAAATGGAAATGACATTTACTAATGGTAAACTATGAATTATTTCAGGCAGCAAATGGATCTGTTTTCCAAATTGTAGACGCATCTTTGATACATCGATCTATGCTGACTTAAAGATGGATAGCTGGGGCTGGGGCATTTGTAACAATATTAATGAATAATTACGGAACATATTCGTCCGCGCAATCAATCCCATGGCATGAGTTATAATTACTCATGTACATTATCAGCGATAGCCAGTGTCATTTTTTAATTACTCAACATAAAAAAATCAAAACTTTCACCACAATGCACACATAAGATGGAACCCTTAGATTTAAACTTTGAAGACATAAAACCATTTTCGTGTAGACATGACAGAGGTCTAACTTAGAACCACATGTATTATGGTACCTGCTGTTTGAAGTAACAAGAAACAGTGTCGGTTAAAAAGTACAATGAACTCATGTCTGCGTGGGAGAGGGACTTCGAAAAACATATTCCAGTTTCTGGTGCAGTTCTTTTTTCAACACTGAAATGTTGGATTTTGAATTGTTGGTGTGTGACCTCCAAATTCACAGTATTGTGTCAGGTATAATCAATGAATGATTCTAAAAGGAGAGTGTATATTGACTCACAATCATGGTATTGAAGAATGTTCTACTGTTAATGAATAGAATCAATGAAACATGCAGTCTAGACATATTCAATACAAGAACCCACTATGGCACGCCATTAGGGAATTAAATATAATTGTTCAACATCAATACAAAATATATTTCACTTTAACAAATACATATTTATCTTTTACAAAACCATTTCACTCCAGCCATTATATATTTCACTCTAAACAAATATATTTCACTTTTCACAAAATTTTATTTCACTTTTTCACAAATACTCATGTCACGTTTTCACAAAAATCCTTTTCACTTTTAACAAAAATTCATTTCACATTTTACAAAATTACATTTCACTTTTAACAAAATTTCATTTCACTTTTTCACAAAAATCCTTTTCACTTTTAACAAAATTTCATTTCACTTTTCCCAAAAATACATTTCACTTTTCACAAATTTTCATTTCACTTTTCATAAAAAATTCATTTCACTTTTCGCAAAAATTCATTTCACTTTTCACAAAAAAAATCATTTCACTTTTCACAAAAAATCATTTCACTTTCAAAAGGAAATAAATTCCACTTTAAAAGAAAAATGCATTCCATCTATAGGCCTATTGTCTCGAAACAACTTTGCTTGTCATGCATCTAGACCCCGATCTGGACCTGCGTGTACATTCCTCTCGTATAATATACATGTGCGTACTGTGCGTAGAAATCATTCCTCTTTCACCAAAACCATTTCACTGTGATAAAAACCATTTCACTCTGAAAAAAAAAATACGTTCCTCTTTTTTCTCGGCCTAAAGGTGGCGCTATAGCCAGCTAGCTCGAGCTACCGCACGTGCCCGGCGCAGTGCAATCGAATCCCATCCAATTTCTGAACGCGACGTCGACGTTACTCCCCATCCTCAGGGGTGTCGCTAGAACATTTTGAATGGGGGGGGGGGGGGGGAGAGGGGATGACACTCAAATTTGCCGACAAAAATGCTGCACCTTAATCTCTCCCCCCCCCCCCACACACACAAATAACAATAAAAGAAAATCACAGATGTAGACAGGGGGGTCGCTAGGGAGGAGGTGGAGGGAGGGATGTGGGGGTGTCACACCCCCACTCAAAGTCGGCAAATGCGCCGCCTCTGTCGGCAAAAAAAAAAAAAAAAAAAAAGGAGGGGAAAAAGGGAAAGGGAAGAGGAAAGATAAAAGGAAAAGGAGAAAAGAGAAAGGAGAAAAAATGATAAGAAAAAAGAAAAGGGAAAGGAAAGGAAAAAGAAGATAAGGGGGAAAAAAGAAGGAAAGAAAAAGAAGGGGGAAAATGGCATTATTCTTGCTCTCTTGCAAGAACACTGGAATTTCAATACTTTAATATTAAAGGCGTCCCCCTTCAGCAATGGGCTGCAGCCCCCCCCCCCCCCCCCCTTCCCCCGAGGATTTTCAAAAGTTCCGATATTCATATTCGGGCAGCGAGGTGCTTGAATATCCAATTTTTGTGACGCATTGCAAGGTTCCCAGATAATAATATTATGTAACTTGTGTATGCACAGGCGTAGCCAGGATTTTTCAGTGGGGGGGGGGGGCAGACGTGAAGGATCCAACCGCGTAGCCAGGATTTCATTTTAGAGGGGCGGTTGTGAGCACGCAAAGCGTGCGAAATTGGTGATGACTAGGGGTGGGTGCAGGGAGGGAGGGGGAAGTTTTTCCCCTCCCGCGCGAAGCGCGAAAGCTCTGACGGATTCTAGGACAACTACCCCCTAGACAACTACCCCCCGGACAACTACCCCCCGGAAAACCACCCCCTGGACGATTACCCCCCTAGGACATCTACCCCCCAGGACATCTACCCCCCAGGACAACCACCCCCCAGGACAATTTCCCCCCAGGACAACTACCCCCCAGGACAATTACCCCCCAGGACAACTACCCCCCAGGACAATTACCCCCAGGACAATTTTCCGGGGGTAGCTGTCCAGGGGGTAGTTGTTCGGGGGGGGGGTAGTTGTCCGGGGTGTAATTGTCCTGGGGGGTAGTTGTCCTGGGGGGTAGTTGTCCTGGGGGGTAGTTGTCCTGGGGGGTAGTTGTCCTAAGGGGTGGTTGTCCTGGGGGGTAGTTGTCCTGGGGGGGGGGGTAGTCGTCCAGGGGGTGGTTTTCCGGGGGTGGTTGTCCGGGGGGTAATTGTCCAGGGGGTAGTTGTCCGGATACGCTCTGACGTTTTAGCAAATTTGAGAGAAAGATAACGGCTAGCACCTTTTTTTTAGGCGGAAAGTTAGTTCGACGCCCGGACTGCTTTTCAATTATTTGGACTCAACATTGCACTGTATGCATTAGGGATGGGTGCAGGGAGGGGAGTTATTCCAATGTTCTTGCGGGCGAGCAAGAGTGAAAACGTACAGAAGTTACAAACAAAAGTTACATAATATTATTATTATCTGGGAACCTTGCTTCACAAATATTTGGATATTCTAGCACCTTGCTACCCGAATATGAATATCGGATCTTTGAAAATCCGCGGGGGGGGGGGGGGGGGGCTGCAGCCCACTGCTGAAGGGGACGCCTTTAATATTAAAGTATTGAAATTCCAGTGAACGTGCGAGCGACCAAAACATAATGCCATTTTCCCCCTCTTTTTCTTTCTTTTCCTTTTCTTTTCCTTCTCATTTTCCTCTTTTTTTCCCCCTTTCTTTCACTTTTCTTTTTTTTCTTCTCCTTTCTCTTTTCTTCTTTTCCTTTTATCTTTCCTCTTCCCTTTCCCTTTTTCCCCTCCTTTTTTGCCAACAGAGGTTGGGCATTTGCCGACAAAAACTTTGAGTGGGGGTGTGACACCCCCACACCCCTCCCCCACCCCTCCCTAGCGACCCCCCTGTCTACATGCATCTGCGATTTTCTTTTATTGCTATTTGTGTGGGGGGGGGGGAGGGGAGAGATTAAGGTGCAGCATTTTTGTCGGCAAATTTGGGTGTCACCCCCCCCCCCCCCGCCCCCATTCAAAATGTTCTAGCGACACCCCTGAGGATGGGGAGTAACGTCGACGTCGCGTTCAGAAATTGGATGGGATTCGATTGCGCCGCGCCGGGCACGTGTGGTAGCGCGAGCTAGCTGGCTATAGCGCCACCTTTAGGCCGAAAAAAAAGAGGAACGTATTTTTTTTTCAGAGTGAAATGGTTTTTATCACAGTGAAATGGTTTTGGTGAAAGAGGAATGATTTCTACGCACAGTACGCACATGTATATTATACGAGAGGAATGTACGCGCAGGTCCAGATCGGGGTCTAGATGCATGACAAGCAAAGTTGTTTCGAGACAATAGGCCTTTAAATGGAATGTATTTTTCTTTTAAAGTGGAATTTATTTCCTTTTGAAAGTGAAATGATTTTTTGTGAAAAGTGAAATGATTTTTTTTGTGAAAAGTGAAATGAATTTTTGCGAAAAGTGAAATGAATTTTTTATGAAAAGTGAAATGAAAATTTGTGAAAAGTGAAATGTATTTTTGGGAAAAGTGAAATGAAATTTTGTTAAAAGTGAAAAGGATTTTTGTGAAAAAGTGAAATGAAATTTTGTTAAAAGTGAAATGTAATTTTGTAAAATGTGAAATGAATTTTTTTTTAAAGTGAAAAGGATTTTTGTGAAAACGTGACATGAATATTTGTGAAATAGTGAAATGAAATTTTGTGAAAAGTGAAATATATTTGTTAAGAGTGAAATATATATTGACTGGAGTGAAATGATTTTGTAAAAGATAAATATATATTTGTTAAAGTGAAATATATTTTGTATTGATTTTGAACAATTATATTTAATTCCCTAATGGCGTGCCATAACCCACTGACATGATATTCCTATATACATTCACGTTCTTATAATACGTGTTATAAGATGATACCAGAGACTTACTCATCATAACCCTGACAGACCCGGCGTACTCCCCATCCTTCCCCTCTTGCAGGCCCCCAAAATAAAAAAGCTGAACAAAAATTTTGAAAACCTTACTTGCGTCGCACGTTTTTTCCAAGCACGTATAGGAGCACGCAGGACACGCAAAGAGAGTGATGGACATGTCCAACAATCTCTCTGTGTGGCTACGTGTTCAGATGAACATACGTGACACGCGCAGCCATCGTACTGCTTGCACGTGCTTCTTGCGACCATCGCACGGGCTCCTTGCGGAGGTCTCAGGAGGCCCAATTAAGGCTCCATACGGAGCCGTGACATGTCGCGCGTCGGTTGCACGGTACCTGTACGGGCCTGTACGTTCGCTCTCAAGAGTTCTTGCAGGTAAGAAAGGGTATGTTAATGAGGAGGGTGCAAGACTTTGAAGGGGATGGACCCTGAGAGGGCCATTTTTTTTTTAATGGGCACAACTGGTCCCAGGACCCGAATTTTTGGTGGCCCCATATCCAGAATTATTGGGCATAAAAAACTCTACCTACATGCCAAATTTTATGCTTTTATGAAAAAGTACACAATTCCATCTATTTTCTGCACCCATCTGCTGGACTATCACTTTATTATGACTCAACATCTAGGATTCTACTGTTTAAACATTTAGCAATACATCGATAGTCACTAAAACACTGATTAACAACACATTATTCGGTGGGCTGTACTTCAAGTACAGACCACCTTATATTTTTGTACGAATTTTTTTTTTCTTTCTTTCTTTCTTTCTTTATTATTATTATTATTATCATTATTATTATTATTATTATTATCATTATTTATTTTTATTTCTACCCACTTTTTTGTACGCACAATATCTCCAAAACAACCCATTCAAAATAATGTACTCAAATTTGGTACAATGGTAGATATGGTAATTGTCTCAGCACAGAAATTTTTTCAACATAGTCAATACATCGTGACGTCATCTAGGCGCCATTTTGTAAAATTCTGACATATGCTATATCTCTGCAATGGAAAGTCATAACATAACCATATTTGGCATGATGCAAGTTAATTAAAAAAGGAAATTAATTAAACATGCATATTTTCAGTGTATTGTAATAAGTTTATTTATATGGATTAACATAAACGAAAATCTGAGAGGTCTAAAGACGAAACCTATGTCATGTGTCATCATGAACATATTTCTTATAAAGTTTGCTATTTGATACCAAATTCAACATACTTTGAATGACGTATGGTCATGTTAATGACCTTTGACGTTTGACCTTATGGGTTAAAGTCACTTAAGTTCAACAGATAAAATTAAAAAATCAGTTTTTTTTTATTAGTGGGAACAAGTATAATATATTCATAGTGGTCGCCAAAAATTAACATGAACTGTATCGACTACACATGCCCCTCCACATACAGTGTGAGTCAATAAAAATGAAACACAGATTCAACCATAAATGTCGTTGCAATCGGTACATATAGATTTAATCAGAGATAGTCATATTGTAGCCTATCATGTTTCCTTAAATTTGACACCTTGATCAATAAAATTCGACAATGGACAGCTGAACAGTAACATTTTTCCTGATGCATGTCAAATTTTCCTCTGCCCAAGTTTTCCGTGGAAAGGGAATGAACTAAACGGTCAACCCAAGGTTGGCTGAAATAGAACGCACTTATACAAAGCAACTCCCGAACACCATTCAGCCCAAACGTGGGTAAAGACGATTCTGACATACTTTTTGAAAATGGCCAGTGCTCATTCATCCATGATCGCATTTTGGTGAGCAGCCTATCAAATTAAAGAAGACATCATCAACTATCATACCATTATAATACATTTTAGCGATTCCACTTGGTTTTTTAAAAAAATGGGGCTTGAATGTGCGTATCCTTTTTATTGTCTCACACTGTATAGAAGATGGGAGCAGAATTCAATCATAAGTTATAATATTGAACGAAGAAAACAGATGGACTGAATATGATATATCTAATTACCATTTACAGGAAGGCATTAAGCTAAAAGTTTTTCTTTTAAATTCATTGTATACACAACCTATGCGGAAATACAGACGTGGTCACGGCACATAAAGTTAGTCTACCAAAAAATACTTTAAAACAAGACGATGACAAATTATACATAAAACCGCACACAGTTGCAGAGATACAGATATTTTACTGAATATTTTTGTTTCTTTTGCGGTTATATCTAACAAGGTACGTGGGGTTTGGTTGCAGCCCTCTTCCCCCTCCCCCAGGGATTTTGATTGACAACTTTTTGGTCAACATTCACCCCACATTCAGGCAGCGAGAGGGTTCATTTAAGATTTGTATATCTTATTCAGATCATTCATTACATGTATATTAGTCATTCTAACTACACTGTAGTGAAGTGTCAGTCTTTTTTTACTTGCTCGCCAAAATTTCGAACTGTTGAAATTAGAGTTTAAAACATCAGCCCTATACTGTCACAATTTTACCATACGCCTATACAGATTCAATAAAAAGGATAACCTAAAATACTTCGGGAAGAAAAAAGGTGTTGAAAATATAAATAGGACTTTGTACGTCGTCATTACAGACATAATTGTAATTTTGATTGTTCGTATCTAACCAACAGTATACACCACAAACCACTGCAAATAGAGTACTTTCCGTGAAAAATGACAAATTATTCATCCATGAAGATTCATTATTTACAATTCTGATGAATGTGCAAATGTTAGGGTTTTTTGCGAAAAATGTGCTGTTTTGCATGTCATTTCCCCCTTTTGAGGATACTAAATCCATTGAACTGTCGTGGTTATATTCTACATCAAATTAATTAGTCTAACCAACCTGACACATATTTACAATATGTTTACAACTTGTAGCCATACTAAATATGTATTTCTTTACATAAATATTTATATTACACCACAAACCACTGCAAATAGAGTACTTCCCATGAAAAATAACAAATTATTCCATCCATGAAGATTCAAAATTTACAACTCTGATGAATGTGCAAATGTTTTATTTTTGCGAAAAGTGTGCTGTTTTGCATGTCATTTCCCCCTTTCGAGGCTTATATACTACATCAAATTAATAAGCCTAAACCTGACAATATTTACAATATGTTTACAATTTGTAGCCATACTTAATATGTATTTCTTTGTATAAATATTTATATAGTCATAGTCTGTGGCAGATTATAACCACAAAAATATTATCTCTGTCATCAATCATACTGTTGCAAATAGCAGAACCCTTAATGATCTGTATAATTATGATGATGGTGGTGGTGGGCAAGAAATGGAAGAGGTGAAAAGAATGGTGGAAATGAAAAGAGAGAAAGAAGAGGGTAAAACTGAGACACGGAATAGTAGAGCGGGAGAGAGAGAGAAAGAGAGAAAGATGGTGGGGGGGGGGGAGGAGGTGAGACTGAGTGTAAGAGAAGAAATTGGGAAAGATGCAGACAGGTCCCATATTGTAGAAAAGTAGCATTGAGCCGACTTGGAAAGAAAGAAGAAAGGCAATTGAAAGAAAGAAGGAAAGAAGACCCCCCCCCCCAAAAAAAAAAAAAAAAAAAAAAAAAAAGGGGGAGAGTCTCGAGTGAGACAGAGTAAAAAAGAGAGGAGTTAAAAGGAAGGAGAAAGAAATGAAGCGAGAGAGAGAGGGGATGAGAAAGCTAGGAAAGACTGGAATAAGAATAAGATTAATAGAGTGAGAGACAGCTTGGGACAAAGAGAGAAATTTATTCGAAGTAGGGAGACATAGGGTGGTATAGAGTGGAAAGAATGAAAAGGGGAAAGGGAGTTCCAGATTTTAAAAAAATGTTTATACATGATTCAACCCCCTACCCCTTTCTCACTTAAACCTTTTTTTTTCGAAATCATCTTTCAATGTTGATCCATAATTCATCTCCCTCTCTCTTTCGCTTTCTTATGTATACTCATATTTTCTTCTTTCTTCCTCTCAATCCCTTTCTTTCAGCTTCTCTATAACTGAAGTTTCCTTCCATTCAGATTCAATAATTAACTCCAAATCAATCGTATGGAAACATTCATTTTCAGATATTTTCTTGGCACATATCCGGACTCATTGTTTTTCTCCATAAAACCATCTTTATCTAGCAATTTCATTCTAATTTCCTTCACACCTCTCCTTTATTTTAGTTCTCTATTATATTTTTCTGCTCTGGAAGTACTTAAAAATGCATGTAGCAATGTTGATGAGAAATCTTAGACATGTTAGAAGCATGCCCTTTTTCTCTATCCATCATGTAATGTACAATCATGTAGATTGCACAATTTCTGGCATGGTTCTTCAGATATTCATACGACGCCTTGAAACTCAACAATAAACAAAGTTTCATTACCAAGCTTCTTTATTTTGTTAAATTATTTAATAAATGAAACAAGCTGATCAATAAATCAAGAAATTTGTGAATGTTGAGATAACAATTTCTTTGAGAATTCATAGATTCATAGATCACATTAGATTCATGAACATGTGAAAATGAATGGACAAACTATAAGAAATTTGTGAATGTTAAGATAACAAATTCTTTGAGAATATCAAATTGGAGAAATTGTAATGTGACAGTGGTGACATTATTTTATAGAGTCGGACAACTCTTCTCATTTGTTTCTGGCGATCATAATTTCCATTTTTGCCTTCCGTGCTGTTTTCTAATATTAATTAAGGATAACATGATGTTATATGTCCTCCAGTAAACAAAATACTTGCTTCTCAGTCATAGAATTTTGAAACATGATTGATTTCATTAATTATGACAGAAACAAATGGGATAGTTTTCCTATATACTTGCAATTAGACTCAAATGCATGCAGTGCAAATATAATGATTTTATCTGTAAAGTCAGTAAAGGTGGCAAGGGGGGGGGGGCTGGTCACGGAGCTCCTTTATCACTTTGAGACTAGTGTGGTCTTTTACGTTTCAAAATTATAGTTAATCTGTAATTGATGGGAATCTAATGACTGAAAACTGCCCTCTTCCCTTTACAGATAAGCTTGTGTAATTCCATACATACAAACTTTGCAGAATGTTAAGTTTTCAGAAATAAGAAGCAATATATTAACTATAGAGTAAGCAATAAATTCAAATGGATTTTTTTTTTTTGGGGGGGGGGTATTCTTTTTAACTTACTGGATAATGAAAATAGCAAAGCATATGCAATTTTACTGTTCAGTCTCGCCAATTCTAGAAAAAAAATCCTCAAATTCATGCCTATGATGATGACCCACTAAGGGCAGCTGCAAAATATAAGAATTAAGATACATGTATTTGCCTTTTTGGGTGTCTGATATCTGTCGTAAGGATGAGTAGCACAGACTAGACTATTCTCCTCATCATACTTTTATTTTCAATATCCCCCTCATAGTGATATATCTTTGCCTTTTTCTTAATTCTTTACATTCATCTGTGACTGCCAATGTCTGGGAGATTCTTCAGGGTCCTCCCTGTCAGTGCCAATGCCTCATCAATCTGGAGAGAAAATAATGAAAAGGTCTTGCTATACTGTCATGTATAAATTATTAAAAAGTGTCTATGATTTGAAAGTTGATTTATAATGAATCTGGAAGAAAAAATATAGTCGTATCTTATTGTATAGTGGCGAATAAACAATATCTGAATTTGCAATCACATCATGAAGCAAACAGTGTATAAGATATTATCAGGGAAGACAGGGAAAATGTTACAGAAGAGGGGGGGGGGGCAGTCGCAAGAACAGTTCTTGTCCCCTCTGATTTTGCCGAATACCCCCCCCCCCCCCAAAAAAAAAAAAAAAAAAAAAAAAAAATCAAACATATTGAATGAAGTCTTCTTGACACTACCATGGTTATGACAATCGTGCCCAACATATTTTGTTTTACTGTGAAATAAGTTAGTCAAGTTAGTTGTGTATATTGCCAAGAAAGGGCAGTTTTTAAAGCTAATATCTAATCTCACCCGTAATATAGATGATACATGTGATGGCCTCAAATGTTATGCAGCTACTACACCTTCTGGGTACTTGTTGCATCAGGCCTTTTTCGAGTAGGTAGCCCCCCTTTGTCTAATCTTGAAAGCCAAGTTAGTCATCCTTATGCAGCACTTGTACCTGAAACTGGAAACCACAATACACTTTTGGTTTTATAGTCTGAGGTCTATCATCACATGCTCATTTTTAGGTTGTAAAAGCTGAGGTATTTCATGGCAAACTAAAATTGAACTTAGTTTAGTTCATATAATAGAGAGATTGAGTCAGTCTATATCTTTTCCCTATATGTACCCTTTAATATTTGGATAGAAACTGTAACTGTAAATTATTGAGCCCCCCCCCCCCATAAATACAAGCAAAATTTTAGATGGTCTAAAAGTAATTTAAAAAAATACCCAATGTAAATGTTTGTTGATAGAGAAATAAAAATGTCCTTAGATCTAAATAAATAAAATAATAAATGGCCAAACACAAAATTATAAATCCAACTTAAGTTGTTAAAGCTAACAACATATAAACAGGTCTACCAATTAGAAAGATTTAGATTAGGTCGAGTTAGACTAGACCTAACAGATATAATCTTTTGTTAAAACAGATCCTGTGTAGAAGTTTACCTTTTCTAACATTTCTCTAGAATCTGATTTATTCTGTTGTTGGATGTAACTAACAGTTAGAATCTAGATCAAGATTTAAAAATAAGTAGGAATTCAATTCAGGAATGAACACGGGCGTAAACAGGCATAATTATCCATTTTTAGTGGGGGTATGATCTATTCATCATCAGATTTAACAGTTGGTTGGTTTACTCAGTCTAGACCAAACGGCAGACTTAACGTTACTAGGTCTAGCCATGACCATGGTCTAACGTTAGACTCTCCAACTAAAGTTTCTAAACACGGTTAGAATCTAGATCTAGATCTAGATCATCTATTCTTCCTTTTTACTAGATCTATAGTATTATTGGATCTAGCCTAAGTTAAATAATAGACAGATCAAAGTTAGGTCCAACTGTTGGATCTAACGTTAACTAAAAAATACTGACATAGATCTAGATCTCCATGAATAGTTCCAGGAACTCCTCCTGGGCTGGGCATGTGTGGAAATTACAGGGAGGCAAAAGAGGAAAAGAAAAAGAGGAAGGAGAAAGAAAGAAAAATAAAATAAAATGTAGATCTTTGCCGAGTTCGATCTAGATCCACTCACGGGACCATCACTATACGGGGCTGTGTCAATTTCAGCCTGTCACGACCTCTAAGTTGAAGAGGTAAAAACAACAATATAATTGGCAAAATTTTGAGAAAATACTTCCTTCTGCATTTTAGAATGATAGAATATCTAATTTCATGCCAGATCCTTCGATAGGATCTTTATCATCTCGATCAAGTGAAATTTTCAGGCTGTTTTTGGTCGGTGATCTTGCTCCTCTGCCGAACACATATGTGGAAGATATCCCACTTGCTATATGGGAGGCAATTGCTCACGGTATGAAGGTACAGGGTGCGAGGTTATCTCCAGTAACCTCGCATAAGTGTGAGTGATCTAGATCAAGATCTAAATGACATGTTAGACTCCAGAGTAGACTCTCGAGCCTAGATCCATGAAGAAGAAGGAGAAGAAGCAGAAGAATTGGAAGAAGAAGAAAGGAGGATGAGTCTGAGAAAAAGAAGACGAAAGGAGGAAGAGGAGGAGGAGGAGAAAAATAAGAACTCAAGAAGAATAAAATTAAAAACAAGATGAAGAGGAAGAAAAAGAAAAAGAAGAAGGAGAAGGAGGATCGAGGAGAAGAAGAAAAAGAATTAAGTTCTTCACTTTTCTTACTTTAGTTTTAACAATTACTTTGCAGAGCTGACATTTTATTAGATCTGAAAATAAATTCTTGTTGCCTACTTCGAACTGGATAGCTGGGACTGGTCTTGTCTTGACTGAAGGTGAATTGAGTCGCTTTTGACTTTGACACTCCTCGAAGTCTTTTCCTGAAACAGGCTGGCTGTTGCTTATGAATACTGACTAATATTATTTCTATTTCTCATTTTCTAACTAGTCCATTTTGTTTCGCCCAGACTGTCCAGTTATATGGTAAGAGGAGACATCCTCGACCTTCACTGCTAAGTGGTACAGCAAGCCAGTCTACGGCAGTGTTTCCACTTTTCAAAATGAATTATCCTGAAATGAACACTGAAAATTCCTGGAATTTCAAAAAATATCCTGAAATTTTTTAAATGAGCTACGATCGCCTCCAAACCTTCCTTACATGATCTCTATAGGATGTGCACTGATCACCCTATTAGTTCACACCTCACTGCACTTGCATCATGTTCCAATGAACCGTCAGTATTTATAGATGTGTGGGTGTACTTGTGTGCTTGTGTGTTGGACTGTTTGTGTGTCGTGCCGGTGGTATGAAATAAAAGAAATAAAATATCATTGTCATTGGCATTGTCATTGTCATTGTCAGTCGGTGAGGGTATGTGTGTGTATCAATGGTGTGTATGACTGTCCTACTATACTATACCATTGTACCGTACTACTGTATGCATTATACCGTACAGTGGCGGATCTACGGGGGGGGGGGGGGTTTAGGGGGTTTAAACCCCCCCCCTTGGGCTGCCAAGTAAACATTTATTTGGGCAAAAGAGGAAAAAATAGAGCATGCAAGTATGCTTAAAATCGCAAGCTAGCAACCCTAAAAATGTAAAATCTCCCTACTGTGGGAGGGGGGATACCCCCTCCCACACCCTCCCCCTCGCTCCCTTCCAAGTAAACATTTATTTGGGCAAAAAAGAGAAAAAATAGAGCATGCAAGTATGCTTAAAATCGCAAGCTAGCAACCCTAAAAATGAAAAATCTCCCTACTGTGGGAGGGGGGATACCCCCCTCCCACACCCCCCCCCCCCTCGCTCGCTTCGCTCGCTCGGGCTCGGTCTCTACGCTCCCTCGCAATACCCAGCTCAGCCCCTCAAACCCCTCCCTTGGAAAAAAGCTAGATCCGCCCCTGCCGTACTGGGATTTTATATTTCTCCTTTTTTTTTTCCTGTTCTTTCTTTTTATTTTCTTTATTTGTTTAACTTTTGCCTACATTTTTGTTAGTCTATTCACGGAATCCCCAAATATCCTGGAAAAATTCTGGAATCTTTTCAATTCCTGAAATTATCCTTGAAAACCTCAAAAACTCCTGGAAACTCCTGAATTCCAGGAGAAGTGGAAACGCTGGTCTACGGTACACAGGTTTCAGCCCGCCAGAGTTGTGGGAGCGTGTTGTACGTTGTGTGCGTACAACTTCAGCTGCTTTTTTGTGCGATGAGCTTTTTCTTGGTTTTGGTGATCATCTCAAGCAAATTGACGATGACGTCATCATTTTGCACCATCCTGATTGGCCAAAAGATTAAAATCGCACGACTCATCGCAAAAGATTCAACATGTCGAATCTCTGCGATTTGGTTACGATTGTCGTGCGACTGATCGGATCGCTGTCATAAGCTATATATAGCACACTACACGATAACGATCCGATCAAAAATCAGTCGGATAAACTCGGATCGCAGTCGGATCGTACAGTGTGCGCCGGGCTTAACAGCTTGTTTGGATGATAGGCACATTTAATATTTCAAATATTATTTTTGAATTTTCATATGTGGAAAATTGCCTACGGGTACATTCTAAGCTTCTACAAACTAGAATAGGACATGATGGGAAAATGGGAGGCACAGACACTTTTCAAATTCTGTCCAAAGAGGGCGCCTTAGGAGCTTTAACTGTTATATGGTTAAGGGGATTTCACGTCGGGCCTGCGTAGAGTTGCGTAGTGTGGCGTATCGAGTACGCCAAAATTAGACTGCGTATCGACGTAGTCCCTGTGTAGGTTATGCATAGGCTGGCGTACGATGGCGTATGGTTGGGTACCTGGTGCAAAGGCACCGCATACCTACGGCATATGCAATTGGCGTACCTACGCGTAGGATTACGTATAGCAAGCGTAGGGTTGCGTACGTATACGTAGGTACGTAATGGGTACGTAGATTTGCTTATGCTGAACCCACGCAGCACGTAACACCACGCCAGCCTCACAGGATGTTTTGTCGGACTGGCGTAGGGTAGCGTACTATTGCGTAGACATGTCGTACAGTTGCGTAGTGTTGCGTAGACTTGGGTAAGAACTGCGTACTTTCTCCGCCAAGTGCTCTACGCCGACAGTACGCCCCAAAAATAAACTTTTTCTTTTCTTTTTTGCGTCCATCTCGCGAACCCCTTTGCGTCCCTCGGCGTATTGATGCGTAGGCCATCCTAGGCACAGCGTAGGGCAGCGTAAGCTCAGCGTAGTCGATGCGCAGCACTACACAACTCTACGTAGGTCCAGTGTGAAACTTTTGGTCTATGGGTTAGGTGCAGCGCGTACACTGTGCGTAAGTTGTCTTGCGCTTTTCAGTATGCCTATGCACGTATGGCCATTTGAGTTTATGCACATTATGCAAAATTCCCGAAGTTGCTTTTTCGGCAACAAAGCTGAAATTGTTCGGAGACCACGTAGGATCCCAAGTCCATAAAAAAATAAAACTTAAACGGGAAGAACTTTTCTAGGTACTTAAAAATGTCAAGCCAACTGTAGAATGAATATCGTTCATCACTGGAGACATTTGAATATATGTTATCTTCAAAGATGCGCAATGATATATTATAGTAGTGCAAATGCATTAAAATTGCAAATGAAATACAACCTCTTATTGTGGATAGGATAATTCTGACTTATTCTGAGGCTTGGTATATCTTAAAGAATGTATATTCTAGTCTTCTGGGTGTACAGTTGATCTGTTTAGTTTCGCTAATTATACTGTTGACCCAGTTGACCAAGTAAGAATACTCGGCGAAGGGAAAGGATAAAAAGATAAAAAAATAATTCAAATTTTAAAATTTTATATATATATATATATATATATATATAATATATTTATATTTATATATATATATATATATATATATAATTTTAAAATTGGAATTATTTTTATATTATATATATATTATATATATATATATATATATATATGCAGCAATTGGAAGTTAAATTTGATTTCAGTTGTAACACGATTTGTTCACCTATTTATGAAATGAATTAATGTGATTATTTTGTTTTTGTTTTTTCACAATTTTTGTAATCGAAAGGCGTCCTCAATCTCACATGGGCTTTTTTCTGGGCAATAATTTCTTATGAGGATCCTGACCAACATCCGCTTATTACCAAGAAAGAACGAATCTATATAGCGGCAACAAGATCTAAAAGATCGGTACGTTAGGAAAGTGATTTGTTTGAAATATCTTTCTGACCATTTCTTTACGAAAAGCTAATATCTTCTGAAGCCCACCGCACACTATAAGACCGACTACGATCCGATTTGGGAAATATATCGCAATAGCATTAAATATATTGGCATTTTAACAAATAAAATCTACCTGATTCAGGATCTGAACGATAATATGAATACTCAGCATAGGAATTTTGTGCAATGTCAGCCTTATATCAGGAATAAGGGCCAAATCAGTTTCACATCGTAGACAATCGCAGGAGTGCTCTGACGTCACTACCATTCGGAGCCGATTTAGCATTTCCTTCTTCTAGAGGGCCCGTAATAGGCCGTAATTTCGATTTTAATATCTACATGAATATTAAGAACCTCAAACATATTTTATGTGCTTAACTGTTTATATCTAATGCTATTGCATTTTCTTTCAAAATCTGATCGTAGACCGATCGTATAGTGTGCGGTAAGGCCACCGCACACCTTACGATCGGTCTGCGATCCGATTTCAGAAGAAAATGTATTATCATTTGACAAATCATTTAAAAACGAAAAAATATTTTTGATTGAGGGTCTGAATAGTCAAACAGATAGTAAAATCGATAATATAGCCTTTGCCGAGTTTTCTAGTCGGTGGAATGGCCAAATCGGCTCCGAGTCGTAGAGACGTCACGAAAATCGTACGACTGCCTACGATTTAAAACTGATTTTGTCCTTATTCCTTGTAGAAAGCTGACAGCTCACCAAAACCCTATGTTTAGTATTCACATTACTTTTCAGAACCTGAATAGGGTAGATTTCATTTGTTAAAGTGCCCATTTTTAATGCCATAGCGATTTATTTCACAAATCGGATCGCAGACCGATCGTAAGGTGTGCGGTGGCCTGTACATTGGTGCACGGATTTGTAAGTAGAACGTATCATACGAAAGAGGTATTAAAACATATAACATTGTATAACATAAGGAAACAACTTGCAAAACTGAACAAGAAAATGGTACTAACTTAAGTCACAAGATTGAAATAAGAAGAATATTGAGAAGGAGACAGATCAGAGAAATAGGCTATGCAAATGTAAGAAGATCGAAGTAATAATACATTTTGATGTTCTGTTGATGCGGAAGGGTGACCACTTAACATTTTCTTTTCTTCACTTGCAAACTTTATAAAATGTCAGAATGTCGATTCAACGTTGTAGGCTGTAGTACACTTTTAACGAAGATTCCCCCACTCTCTTTTCTCTACTTCTTTCTCTATTATTCTTCTTTTCTTCATCTTCTCCATTTCTCTTTTCCTAACGCTTCCTCTTCTATTCTTTTCTTTCTTCTCCTGCTTAATCTTTTTTCTCCCTCCTCTAATTGTTCTTTTTTTTCAATATATGTATTATCATTATAACAGTGTGTTATAATTGTTGATTTTATTTAAGTTATACTGAATATTTCATAATTATTGTTATTACTGTACTACTACTATTAATAATAATAATAATAATATTGTTTATTAATTCATATTATTATTCTCATGATAATTAATATTATTATTATTTCTCCTGTTCTCCTTTCTCACCTTATTAGGAAACGACCAAAGTGCCAATTCCTTCCATATTATTATCTTTACCAGTCATCGCCTACACCGTAGCCTTGTTCGGCATAGCCGGTTTCGTATACTTCAACCTAGCATGCAATATGCCTCTATATTTCAAACACGTATTGGGGTTTGACATCTTGTCTGTGAGTCTTTTGTATAATTTTCATTCATAACAGGGGGGTTCTAGACCATTTTGAATTGGGGGGAGGGGAGGTTGTCGGACAAATTTGCAGACATAATTTATCCGAAAATTATCCAGTAAACAAAAAGAAGAACCCGGGTCACTGGCTTAGAACTTAACACCAGTGCCTTGACCACTAGACCACGTAATGATGCCTTGTGTTCAAGGGGTATGAATCCTGACAGATCTTGATCAACTTTTACGCACATATCAAGTTTAAGTGCTCTTCGAAGCTATCTAAATGTGACTATGGATGTAAGTTATTTCCTAATGAGTGTGAAGCTTTCTCTCTGTTTTCTTCTACTTTAACTGGAATATAATTTTCATGTGGAAAATCAAAAGTTTATTTGAGGAGTAAAACAATGAATGGCGGAATCTGTAACATTTTTGTTAAAAATTGTCATAAAGGAATTTATAAATTCTTGACCGTTCCGGCTCCATATTTCCTTCTTTTTCTTTTCCCTTTGGCTTCCGATTCAGGAAGGTCAAATGACAATAGATTTTAAAGGCTATCAATTAAACATGCACATAATATACTGACACGTGTGTTTATATTGCAATTTCTACAGGTCGGCTTTTTAACTTCCATTCCCTACATCTGTCAGTGGACAGCATCGCTGCTTTCGTCATCCCTTGCAGATCTGCTGATTGGTCGAAATATCCTGAGTAGGACGACAGTACGGAAACTTACAATCAATTCGGGTAAAGTAGAATACTTCTCTCTCTCTCTCTCTCTCTCTCTCTCTTCTCTCTCTCTCTCTCTCTCTCTCTCTCTCTCTCTCTCTGTTTTTTCTATATTACAAGCACATCCCACGCCTAGACTCGTCCTCGCATTCATGCCCCACATAATCTGTGTGGGTGTGGGTGGGTGCGTAGGCATGTGTGTGTGTGTGTGTGTGTGTGTGTCTCTCTCTCCCTTGCTGTCGCTCTCACCCACTCTCCCACTCTTATCTTTCTCTTTCTATCTCTCTCACACACACACACACACACACCCTCTCTCTCTTTCTTTCTCTCCCACCCACACACCCACACCCACACACACACATGCTATCTGTATATCTCTCTCTTCCACACACTCACACAAACACGATCCCATACATAAATAGTTAAGAAACTAGAACATAATATTGTCTATTTTCATTTTCCATGAATATTTTCCCATTCCTATTTCTTTCAACAGGATCAGTCATGATGGCAGTATGTTTTTTCACAATCTCTTTCGGCGTGCAAAAGAGCACGGCTGTCATCGTTATACTTATGACTGTCATGTATGGCGCAATGGGCGTTGTCTTCTCAGCCGTCTTCGTCAACGCCCTCGACATCGCTCCCAGCTACTCCGGAACGGTGACGGGTATCGGAAACGCGATCGCTGCGACGTCGGGGTTCATAGCTCCTCTCGTGTCTGCGGTGTTTACTGAGGATCAGGTCAGTCATGTTTATCATCATCATCATCATCATCATCATCATCATCATCATGTCATATTTATCATCATCATCATCATCATCATGTCATATTTATCATCATCATCATCATCATTATCACCACCACCATCACCATCATCTTTATCATCATCATCATCATCATCATCATCATCGTTATGATCATCATTGTGATTTGCATCCTCATCATCTTCATTGAGATTTTTTTATCATCATCATCATTATCATCATCATTATCATCTTTATCGTCATCATCATTATCTTTATCACAGATATCAGCGACATCTTTATCGCCATCATAATCGTAATCATCTCCATGATCACGATCTTTATCAATTTGTTGATTAACATTAATTTTTATCATCACTGTCGTCACTACTATTATCATTACCATTGTCATCACCATCACCATGATCACTGTTTTCTTTTTCCTCTCCTTCTCCTCCTCCTCCTCCTTCCTTTCTTCTCCTTTTTCTTCCTTATCCATCTCATTCTTCTCATCATTATGTTTAATATCATTAGTCACATTGTCATCAACTTCTTTTATTTCCTCTTTCTCCTTTTTTCTCTTTCTTTTCATCTTTTTTTCTCTCCTTCTTTCCCCTTCTATTCATTTCATTCATTATCCTTACTATCATTATCAACATTTTTGTCAACAAAATCATCTTATTATGATCACTTTCGTCATCTTTGAAAATGTAATTTTCTTAATAATTATTTCTTCTTATTAGTATTATTTCTATTTCTTCTCCTCAGGCCGACCCTGCGGGATGGAGGACTGTCTTTATCATCACAGCGGTAATCACCCTAATCAGTGCCCTCTTCTTTCTCCTCTTCGGCTCGGGCGATGTCCAACCCTGGGCTATAGTAGACGTTGATAAGAGTGAAATAGAAAAAGGAGAAGTTCTAAACGGTAAAGATCCTGACGAGACAGCAGCTATGATGGAGAAAATGCAACCGTGTCACGTTTGACGAATAGACCATCGTGTACTCGGCAGAAGGGCCCGAATGGATGCGATGACACTGGATGTGCATTTGAAGAAAAAAAGAACATTCAAAATAGTTGAGACCGTTAACCGAGGGGGGGGGGGGGGGGGGGGGGGGGGGCTACTCGTTTTTCCGAAGGTTCATAATTCTGAAGGTTCGTCATTCCCAAACTAAAATTTTCCATCGCACGGGGTTCGTTTGATGCATTTCCCCTTAGGTTAGTTACTCCGAAGGTTCGTAATTCCGAAAATGAAATAGGGTTCGTAATTCATTCCGAAAATAAAAAAGGGTTCATAATTCAGAAGGTTCGTGATTCCGAAAATGCAATAGAGCCCTACATAACTTTTCGGAATCGACGAACCTTCAGAAATATCCTGAATTTAAACCCATTTTCATTTTCGGAATTATGAACCTTCGGGTGAAAACGACATTTGCGGGAACACTGTGGTATATTGTAGAGGTGTCGTGGTCAAGTGGATACGTCACCGGACTTTGGATCTCATGGTTCGCGGTTCGAGTCCCGCCGCGGCACTAATGTCCTTTGGCAAGACATTAATTTACATTTGTCACTCTCCACCCAGGTGTAGTAAATGGGTACCTGGTAGGAATTTATTCCTTGAATGCTTTCAGCGCCTTACAGGGCAGCTGGGCTAAAGCCAGGGTAATAATACTACTTCGGCGCTTAGAAACATTGTATTAAGCGCAATATAAATGTTATGTATTATTATTATTATTATTATATTGGTGAAGGCTCTTGACTCTCATATGAGAGGTCCTAGGTGCTTACATCCTTGGACAAGATGTTTTACCCACATTTGTCCCTCCCTACCGAGGTGGGTACCTGGCAATTACTGGGGTAATAATATTTGCAGGGCAGGGGCTTAGATAGCGGGGGATATATCCCCCCCCCCCCAATTTTTTAATTGGGGGAATGGTGTGTACAATGATCCCCCCCCCCCCCCAGCTTTCAGGGGAAAAAATGAGGAAAACAAATATATTCATGTACAATTCTGTCGTCGTTTTCATATTAATTAATACATTTTCTTTGGAATATTGGATTAATTAATATAATTAATATCATTAATATATATGTGTGGTTATGGGGACATAACAATGCGATTTATACCGTAGGTTAAAAACAACCCGGTTACTGGGACATCGAGCCCGGCTATTGGGACATTCGGATGACGTATAACGATGCGAATGTCCCCACATATAACCATTGTTGCACGTACCCTCACGCACACATAACCCACACGCACACCCATATATAAAAATATATCCATTCATGGCCTTTGGGAGAATCATCCCCTCCAGTAAAGAGGACTTGTCTACGCCAAAGTTGCAGGGCCCTCAGGAACAGCATTGATGCTGATGGGGCTTCCCTGGGCAAACAAAATTATTATTTATTAATACATGTTACCTAACTGAGTACATCTATGCAACTTACTTTTGTCGGTTCAAAGTGTAACTGTGATAGCTTATTACTTCAGCATTAAAAGTAAAAATATTCAAACTTGATAAAATCCGCAGTCGTTTATCACGTCTTATTTTGTGAAAAAAACCTTAAAATTTGAGTTTCAGTTTTGTTTTATTTCTGCCTTTTTCAACAATACAACTCAAACATTACATGATATCATACAATATTTGTTTTTCATGTCGTCAATACAAATTAAAAAGAAATAGTGATGTAATACAGTGAAATATCAATGTGAAATAATTAATTTGGTTGCCAACATAATAGTACTAGTGAGTCAGCTTCAAATACTTTATACACAGGATAAATGTTGCAGTAAAAAAATAATTTAGGTAATATAATTGAATAGAATAGAAACAGGGTATAATCATAAACAAGGTAATTCAATAAAATGCATATAAAAGTGATAACTTCCCGGTCATTACCAGAAGTTAAGATTTGCTGTCCGTTAGTTTGAAAATAAATTAACGCTTAAAGGTAACAGATAGTTTTGGGAGGCCCTCAAAAACTTTTCGTGAAATTTCTTTGATTTTACTTAATAAAAAGCAGGGTACTAACATAACAAAGATGCTGTGAAGTTTTTTCCTCCTCAAGTGAAATATTTACTGAATGAGAGGTGAAAAGTAATAAAAATCCCTGGCCCAAAAAATAGGGGATGTAAATTCAAACAACCGCCACACACACTACTCACATTAGGATTGCTGTGTGTATAGTATACAAATATTGACTGCTCATGAGGATGATGGTGGAAATTATCACTCCCAAGGTGGTGTTCATACCGGCCCTTCTATCATCCCCGAGGCGAAGCCGAGGGGGTGATAGAAGGGCCGGTATGAACACTACCGAGGGAGAGATAATTTCCACCACCATCCGATTACAGAGCAGTCCATATTTGTTTTATATACCTCATCCTTTGTATTGATTCAGTTGCTAAGTCACTCGCCATGTTGAATTCTTACGCGCTGCGCGTATATTGAACGCAGTCACGTAGCTTAGCAACTCGCGAAAGCGCTCTTAAAACCTGAACCAAATTTTGTGTACGCACGTGTGTGCAAAAGTCGCAGAGGGGTTACGCGTTCTATATCACAGGGTTTTGGCCTTCTATCATTTGACCTTCGGTCAATTGATAGAACGCCAAAACCCTCTGACGCATGATAGATCGAGATGCGCCGTGTCATGTGATATAGTTTTGACCAATCAGTGAATAAGAATCTATGTATGAGGTATATAAAATACGCTACACATAGCGCGAAGCGCTGGGTTTATTGTGCGGGGAACCTTCGGGTGGATATGGTCTCAGCTTGAGGTAGTGAAAAGCCGTTACCAAGCGTTTCTTACAGATATTTACACTAAAATTTGTTCGAAATCGTGAATGGAATGTTAAATAATCTCGTACATGTGTCTTATGATAAAAGGAGAGTAGTATGTGACTATGTTAGATAAGTTTCTTGCCGGTATGATTTTTGCTACCGAGACTGTCTATGAGCTTTAAAATACTACTAAACCTGCCATTTTGAAGGCAAACATAACTAATCATAGCCTTCGTCGTTCATTTAGCTTAATCGTCATTTTATGAATTAAGAAAAAAAAAAAAACAAGGTAGGACTTAAGTCACTCCCTGTTATATTCTTGTTTTTGTAAAAAAAAATATCGTGATGATTATCTATCTGCTATACTTTTGATTCACAGAAAATTGAGGAAGATGCATGCTAATAACTATTTTTATGGACCATCATAATGCCCAGTGTCCATCGTTGCCTAATGAAAGGAATAAAGATACATAGAGACGATATAAATATCATAATGTTATGTGCACTATATAAGAACGGTTTATTATTATCATTATTATTATTATTATTATTATTATTATTATTATTATTATTATTATTATTGTTATTGTTGTTGTTGTTGTTGTTGTTGTTGTTATTATTATACATACATTTAGGCCTCTACTATACAGCATGGACAATTATGAGGATAATGGAATGTTTACTGGAGAAAAATATTGCAACGCAGCCCAAGGGTTGAATTAAACAATATTTGTACAAAGCCAAAAAGTTACATCTATATACAATATACACGACTAATCTTTAAAATGTCCATACAGGCAAAAATATAATATATGGAAAGATATATATATATAATATATATATATATATATATATATATATATATATACCATCAAACAATATGATAACATTTATAATTAGGTTCATAATGTGATGTGGCGAGAGCCATCAGTTCTGACGAAGTATGGCAAAATTGTGTTCGTTGTGTTGAGGAGGAGGAGAAGACAAAGGAGTATTGAGGGGGCGGGGGGGGGGGGGGGGGTAGGGGAAGAGAGGAACTGCATTTGAAACTTAACAAGACAAAAAGAGGAGAATATTCATGCAGAGATATACAATTATGTACAACATTAATAATGATGAATTGCACGGGTGGAATAGTATATAAAGCAATGAGCAAAAATATGAATACATTAACCGGTTCGGTTGTGTTTGAGCAGCATGGTATTATGTTTGTTACGTATATACAAAAACCGGAGGAGCGTTTCATCAAGTGTTTTGTCAGTGATTTTTACCGACAACTGTTATAAGCTACTGAAATCCTTGCATCTGATTGGCTGAGAGCAAATTTGTCGGTAAAAATCACTGACAAAACGCTTGATGAAACGCTCCCCTGGTATCATTTCAATTACGAAATCAGCAAGAACCTCAAATAATAAGTGAATCGGTCAGTGCAATGTTTGCAAACAATAGATGGGGGAGATTATAGTGATGAGTATAACGGAAAATAGATTTCCATGCACGTATTGATTTCAAAACTAAAGAAAAATAGAAGGATAGATGAGAAATAAGAGAACTAGAAGGTAGGGAATGTTACTGAAGAAGTGAGGCTTATGAAAGAAGAACGGGGAAATAAGAAAGAGAAAGGGAGAGAGAAACTTTTGCCATGCACACTTCGTCAGAACTGATGGCTGTCTCCACATCACATTATGGAATCATAAACCCAATTATAAATGTTATCCTAATGAGAGGTAACATGATATCGCTCTCCTGACTAACTGAGGCCTGGTCAGACCTCACCGATAACGATAACGACAAATTATATTCATATATATGTATAACATGTAACAATAACGATAACAGTTGTCACACCAGGGGCCCATTGCACAAAACTTGCGTTTGAACGCAACTCGGGGAAAATCAAACGCAACTTTATTTTTAGCCAATCAGAAGTGCGCATTAAGGACTTGCGTTTGATTTTTAGGAGTTGCGATTGAACGCAAGTTTTGTGCAACGGGCCCCTGAACGAAAATGGAAAATGTCCACATGCCTTCTTCTGAACTGACGTCAAATCGAAGAACTATGGCTCACAGATACTATTGTTGAGGTGTGTTCTAAAAAAATAAGAAAAACAAACAAACTCGGCGAGCAGTCCCAACGAGACTATAAAATCGTTGAAAAAGGCTCATAAGCATAAAGCTTTGAGGTATAACAACATTTTCTGATTCATTTTTCTCATAAACAACGGGGGGGGGGGGCGATTTGGGAACGATTTATTGTTATCTTTGAGGTCTGACCACCCCTTCTGTCCAGATATAACCCAACGGTTGCTGGAATCAGCACCTGCTGGTCTTAAAGGACTGGTCACATTTCCCAACTTCGTGGACCTAGCATTATTATACCTAACCAACCCTAAATCTATAATCTAAAATCTAATTGCAACCTTAACTTTATAACACTGTATCTCATATCCTGGAGCAAACTGTCGTAGGTGCAATTGTCGGATCATCCCTCTTCCTGGTTACATCGACGTAGGATGACCCCGTGAGTAATCGTGTCAGGCGGTTAAGTTGTCTCCATGGCAACCAAAATAAGAACGTCCGGCGGGATGAAAAGTAATTTGTTTCTGTTGTGCTAATAAAACCAATGTAAAATACTTGTAATGTTAAATGAATTTTTTTAGCCTTTTATTTTATAGATTATTGATTAAATCCATGTATAATAATCAAAATTGCCGTGGGCGTTATGTCAATGTAGCCTTACAATACATAAATTCTTTCATAAAGCATGCATGCTTAGTAATCGGAATTGAAGTGGTCATTATGTACGGTAGACTCTCAATGCCACCCGAACATGCCGATAGACTAACAGAAAATACATTATTTCATTTGATTACAATCTTAATGTAATTTGGAATTGTAAATTGCTCTGAAATGCCAATCTCTCAGATTATATCATTAACGGTCTCTCTCTCTCTCTCTCTCTCTCTCTCTCTCTCTCTCTCTCTCCTCTCTTAGCTCTCTCTCTCTCTAATATAATGACATTTTGCATGGCAACTCGACCTTTCTAGGACCTCTCCCATTAATTTTCTCTGAAAAAGATCGTAACTTTTTAATTTCTTCAAAGGAAATATTAAATCATACATGCACTCGAGACAAACATCTATTTATTCATCATCAAACGAGAAAATGGAAGTGTATGAAGTTTTCAGTAAAAGCAAATGGGATAGGTACTCGAAAGGTACGTCACAGAGTGGGAAATTTGCGCTTGATCAATCACAGTTTTAAAAATCAATAACTTCCTCATTTTTCACTGGATTTTCATCGAAATGACATTTGAAAAAAATGACCTTTATATTCTGTATGTTAGAAAAAAATATACTAAGTTGGTCTGACAACTCCAAACCGTCCCCACCCCTCTCCATTAAAAATATTTTAACAGCATCCCTTTAGACAATTTGTTTGTTGTTGGGTTTTTTAAGTATACGACGACTAAGCAGGACTGAAACCAAGGACTGAAGATCTACACAAAAAAATCTTAAAATAGTATCGAGAAAGGTTAGTGTTTACTCTATATTAATCTAGCGCTCTACATAAATGCCTGTCGCATGCAAAAACACGTGAAAAAAAAATCAATGCATTATCTATATACACCCTCTCTCTTTCTCTCTCTCTCTCTCTCTCTCTCTCTCTGTCGCTCTCCACACTCCCACTCTCTCTTTTTATCTTCTCTATTTTCCATTTCCTGCTACTTACCCATCTCATCTCTAATTTCTCTATCCCTCACCCCTCTTTCTTGAAAGTGACCCGTTTATTTTCCTCTCTCTCTCTCTCTCTCGCTCCTCCTCCTCCTCCCTCTCCCTTTATCCTCCCTCTTTCCCTTTGCTTTCTCTTACCCATCTCATCTCTTTTCCTTCATATCGCCTACCCTACCATCTCTTCTGCCCGTGACCCGTCTCTCTTCCTCTCTCCCTCTAGTTCTCTCATCTCTCTATCCCTCTCTCTTTCTCGCTCTCCTCCTCCCCTCTCTAGTTATCCTCTCTCTTTTCCCTTTGTTTTCTCTTGCCCATCTCATCTCTTTTCCCTCATTTCATCTACCCTCCCCTGTCCCTTGTCCGCCTCTTTTCCTCCGGTCCTTATCCCTCCCCACTCTCTCTTCTCTAGATATCAAGCAATCCATCATACCTCATTCTTTTAGTTTCCTTCTCAGTTTCTCTCTCTTTCTCTCTCTCTCTCTCTCTCTCTACCTCAACCTCCCCATCTCCCCACCCCCCTCTCTCTCCTTCTACCGCTATACTAAGCTTATCTCGCTGTTGCAATCTCTATCTTTCCTTTCATCTCTCATCCATATTCCAATGCAAACCGCTGTCCTCATCATCCGTCATTCCCTTTTGATCGAAATCTTATATCCATTTTCTAAACAGCATCACTGCAATTGTCTTTAGCTTTGAATACAGTTAATTTGCATAATAGATATTCACAACGGTTTTATGTGTTCTTTATCATTTATATAATTATATTCAAGACTTTCTATATTGTACTTGATAGAGTATATGCTACTTTCAAATCATTTTCACGATCAAGGCAGACAAATTTTGTGCATTATTTTCCCTCTAATTCTTGTAAATAAATTTTCAGTTGAGTTTGGAAATGAGAGCAACATTTGTAATGTTATTGCTGTCATCAAAATGTTATTATCTAGTACTTTAGTTGAAATGAATGCACAGAATTAGATATCGGGTTGTCATCATTTTACACACACACACACACACACACACACACACACACACACACACACACAAAACACCCTGAAATGAACGACAAAAATAATAACCTATATAGGACATAAATCTATCTTTACAATTCAGCCAAATTTCAAAATAATGAAGCAGCAAAATATCTATATTATTATTTTATCAAAATGCAGCATGTTTCTGGAGCATTTTGCAAAGTAAAATACTGATCTTCATTATATTACAACTCTTTGGATGATGTACATGTAATGTCGAAACATCGTTCGACTTAATTTCAAAAGAAGAAAGAAAATAGTTTTAAACTTAGCTTTAAAACATTCATTTTGTTTAAAAAACGAATGTGACATCATATATGAAACATCAGCTATACCAATGAATTACAAACTTATAATAATTATTATAAAAACATCGTCTGCGATGATGAATATATCCTTAAAACGGTACAAAAAATATAACAAGTGGTATTATTCGGGTTCGCACTACATGAAAATAATCGTCAGTGAAATATTTACTTTCCTCAACAACAAAAAAAGAATAAAAAACTTTTTTATTTTTATCTTTTTAAATATATAATTTATTTCATTTGTTTAAACAGGGTAATCTTTCAGTTCCATAACTGTTCTTTTAAGAGGCCCTGTATAAATTATATATACATAAACATAGAGAACAAGCGTTGAGTACATAACAATAGAAACATTTCTTTCCTTCCTTACAACATGAAATGAATATGGAAATAATATTAGACCAGCATACTCAGTACCTGTCAACATTCAAGGCAAAAATTGAAATATTACATGGCAGAATTAGGAAAGTAGAATAAGTATTTGGTTTACATAATTTTTTTTTTGTAGAATAAGAAAGATTTAAAGACCTTTAACATGATTTTCAAGGTGAGGATGGGGACCAGTACTACAAAACGGGTGAAATTCTATATATTCTATAAAACTTTAACTATTCTCCGATATAAATTAGTAAACGCATGTTTGGATTATACATTTCTAACAGAATATAGAAGCTGGTTCCATAGGGTTGCACCTTCGTGGGGTAAAAGAAAGTTTGCCCATTGAATAGGATGGGAGATTGTTGGCAATTCCAAAAGGAATGAACTGTCTTATAGCCAGTTTATATGTTTCCATTTTAGAATCTCTTTTATAGTTCTCTATTCAAAGCGCTCTCCACTTTCATGGGTTGAGGCTGCTGTGGCAGAAGATTGCGTCATCAGCGTAAAGCATAATTTGGCATTTAGATATTACATCGGGGAGATCGTTTAATATAATGTGAATAAACGGGGCCCTAAGATAAACCCCTGTTTCACCCCTGTGTTTATTTGACATCAGTTAGATTTAGCTTCACCAATGACATTTCTCTGCAAACGATTATTCAAATAATCCTCACACCAGGCCATTTCTCCATTTTCTATACCATACAGTTCTGATTTCCTTACAAGAATCTCGAATTTCGAGAATTTATGAAGACCACACCAGTAAGGAAACCTTCATCCATTTTTCTACGGATTTAAATATATGAAAAATATGTCAACGCTGTGTCTGTCTAAAATATTTAGGAATAAATCTTATTATATCAAAAAATAATTATCGCCAATCAGTTTAACTGAAACTTTCCATTATCTAAAGCATTTTCGAAGATTTGCTTGAAGCTATCCAATCTTTGTTTTGAAAATTTATTTGCGATAAATATAAACTTGAAAGATTTACAAAAACATATTCAAAACATCATGTGAACATTAATACAATGTTCCACACATCAAAACTTGGAAGAGTTGTTGTTAAATTTGGAATTCCAGGGTAATAGCTTGTATTCATGAAAAAAGGAAGTTATATACATATGAATATGTAACATTCAGATCTTTTAATCTTACCATGTACAAAATTTACACTTCCATGCAATGTTCAGCCAAATCAACAAGGCAATATTATATCTCTCTCGTTATTCATAATAATGATAATGTTATATTTCATGAAAATGTTTTTTTTTAATCAATATATTAAACCTTTACTTATTCCGTCTTGATTAGCTAGTCATTTGCAATAATAATGATAATAAAAATCCGTATTCCTTGTTCAGTATTACAAGTCATTTTTTTTAATCATTATCTCTTTAAACATTCTCGACCCCCCCTCTCTCTCTGTCTCTCTTTCTCTGTATCTATCCCTTTCTCCATGCGCCTCTCTCTCTCTCTTCTTCTCTCTCTCTCTCTCTCTCCCTCACACACACACACACACACACACACACACGCTCTCCCCCTTCTCCCACTCAGCCTCTTCACACCTTTATAATCTCCCTTTATACAAGTATCATGCACATTCTTGAAAGCCTACAGAGTACAGTATTGTACGTAGCTTTGTTAGGTACATTTAGTACATGTATTATATCCAGTGATATAAGCAAGGCCTTTGGCCGAAACGTAGATTAAAGACAAATTTAGTTAAATAAAATAAGCAATAACAAAATGCAAACCAATATAATAACTAATCAATATACAGCTAAAAGATGCAAATGATGTAGACGCTAGGGGTTATTATTAGATAATTCCGGTATATAGGCCTCCTGGAAGCATGTGAGTTTCAGCAAATCTTCGTAATTTCATAAGCCAATATTTGAGGTTACTTGCAACCAAGTATACATCGCTGGTGTATTTATTAACAGAGTCATAAACAAATAAAGAAGAATTAAAGGACCATTCTTCAGAAGCACATCTGTTCCACTACCTCAAAGCGAAATTTGTTTTTGATAACACAAATTTGTATACGAAAGTTTCGTCACGTTCCCAAAACAATGAATTTATCTCTTTCTTTTTTTTTAATATTCGAGAAGTACAGTAATTTGCGGGGTAAAATCATTCATTGGAAGTAACCGCTTAATACTCTTTTACTTTGTAGGAGTAAGGACAGATACATTCATAAACACCGTAGAACAATCGATTGTACAAGTGCTTGAATGTTAAGTAGAAAATTGAAACTATCAAACATATACTACTACAGATGACGATGGAACTTGCTCGATAACCCGATCTTTCACTTTCCTCACCGCCTTCATTAAAATCCTCCGAAATTCTTGATTTAGAAGCGAATACACAAACACATTGAACCACGTATTACACAATGTCAACCGCGCGGTCACGGTCAGCGTGAATTTCGACACCTGTTGGCCGCTTACCGCGGGTATTACCTCACAGATCGAATACGGTACCCATGAGATCATAAAGAGTCCGGCAGTGACGCAGGAAACCGCGGTTGACCGAACTAAGGCGGCGCCCTCCATGGCTCGATGCGGTTGACCTATGACCTGGTTTTGAATACCGATTTGCCTCACGTGTTTTCGTACAGTACAGGTCATTTTGACGTAAACGAAGACAATAATGGCGGCTGAGCATAAGATGAAAAGCATTGCGGTAATAGTATAAGGAGCAAAATAAGGTTGTGAGTAGTCTACCATGCAGACCCCGTATTCCCTGAATCGTATAATGTTCCACGAATCCCCAGCCGTTTGATAGAGAACGATTTGACACAGACAGAAGAAAAGACTCATTGCTGCCACTACGATGGTAGTCAATGACCGCGTCGCCAGCATCGGGTAGGAGAACGGCTTGTAGATGATGAAGAAACGGTCAGCAGTTGTCAAGACCACGATGACCTCAATCATGCCAAACGAATACACCAGAAAGAATCCTATGAGTTTGCATGACCAGTCGGTGTAGATCCACTGCCCGAGAAAAGCGGGATGGATACTTGGAGCGTAAAGAAGTGCGACAAACAACTCGAAGGATGAACGACTGAGGAATAGGACTTTGCTCGAGGTAGATATTTCGCGGAGTTGGGGGATGACTGCGACGTTGATGCAATTTCCAATGAAGCTCAGAACCACTGAAACAACCATTACCCATTTGAGATCAACTTCAATCACAGCGGTACCGTTAACTGCATTCCATTCAGGCGTCAGTAAGTTTGGGAAAGACGTCATGCCGAAGAAAAGTCTTGAGAATCAGAACAATCTTGTTTTGCAATTCTAGTGCATCCACAGTGTCTAGAATTTATGGCTTCCAATTCCATATATGTTGCCACTTATTCAATTCCACGATTTGCAAAATGGTCAGTAGACACTGTAGCTGAATGCGAAAACTAAATCATATCGTTTTGTCTTACAATAAAGACCTATTCTCCTCATAACACCAATGAAATTTTATGACTGTTCTGTTTCCGATATGTCAATATAGCCAATGATTCAATGCTTTTCTCCCCCCGCAGCATTCACAGTCACACTCTTGAGAGATAAGAAAGACAAACAGCTTCGCAAAGATCGGAGCAGACGATGGAATAATCACTTTATATAGACGCAGAGCTTGGTCGTCAGGAAAGAACCACCCGAGATGGTGCGTTTCTGCCGAAATCAATGGTTCAGACATTCGTCTTGTATACGAAACCATACATACATCCGTTGCGTCACAGAAGTGCCAGTGTTTGATAATCAAACATTTCAGAACACATTTATATTGATGGATTAACCGGAATGCCTGCGCACGCCCGGCAACTGTTTATCGTTTATTCATAAACATGATACATGGCTGACCTTGATGATGTTATGAAAACACGAAGCGCCGAAGGGAAACTGTAATTATAATTATTCTGTAAAGTTTGCTTGAGAGTCAAACTTTAAAATAAAAAAAATAAATAAATGAAATAAAATTTAAAAAAAAAACGTTAATGTTGATTGATTGAACTGAACGCGCACGCCCGGCCACCGATTATTCATAAACAAGATACACGACTGACCATGGTGATGTTATAAAAACAAGAAGAGCATAAAGGTTCCGTATAAATGTAATTGCCAAATCCCTAAATGATAATTACCCCCATTATCCACGACAACTTTGCTTCGCACCCTGGAGAGTGGTGATCCTGGGGTCCAAGATAAAAAAAAAAGAGGGAGGATACTCCTGCATGTCCCCTCTAAAGCACGTGCGAATCCACGATACATTATCGAGGTATTTTATTGCCAGTTCTCAGAATACATTGAAAACACATTGTTGGAGGTTCGCTTTACCGTTGAAACCCTACAAAAACATTTCCGGATATGTTCTGACATTGGCGTAGCTACTGAGATGGTGCACGATGGTCTATCCCCCCCCCCCCCCCACCCCCGCCCAAGAAAATGGAGAAAAGGAAGAAATAAAACGAAAAGGAAAGGGAACGTGGAAAGTAAATAGTACACCATCTCCCACCCTCTCCCTGTTATTAAATTAGAATTTCACTCCCTCTCAAGACCGATGCCCCCCCCCCCATGATGCCGATGGCCTCTCAATAGCTTGCCCCCACGCTACGCCTCTGCGCTCTAACATGAACTGGAGGAAGTCCTCGATCTTTTCCTGATTTGAATTAAAATGTACAGATCATTTTCCTGATAATTTCAATTTATGGATATTTCCCTCGAAAACTTGATGTAAAGTACTTTTCCTTTGAATTGCTTTGTGTGATATTGTACATAAATGGAATCGAACTTGCATGTGTCTATTGTTGTTATGTCGGGGAAGGAAAAGGCAGGCTTGTTTTTATGTCGTCACAAACTGACAAACATTTTCAAAGACGTACTAAATGGTTTTAAAAATGTTTGTCAGTTTGTGACGACATACTGAAACCGTTGAATATAAGAAAATGATTTAAAACTTTAACCAAAGTATTGTAAGTCTTATATCAGAACAATAGTAAAAAAAAATATATATATAAATATGATACATTAAATGTACAATATGTAACGAAAGATATTGTTACATGAAAATACAATATGAAAAGTGGAATAATATTACATTATTCAGGAGAGTGTGTACCAAAACATATTGTAAGTCATATATTTATGCTCATGTATTTAAAAAACATACACATAATGCAGTCGAAATCGTCCACTTTTCTTTTATTAAACAACTTGTATATGGGCAGCGGAACCGGGGGAATGCAAGATCCCCCCTTTTTTTTTAGTAGACACGTTTCATAATACTTAAGAAGACGAAAATAACATGCTCGTTCGCATGCTCAGCACCCCCCCCCCCCCCCCATATTCAGTGGCGTATCTACGGGGGGGGGGGGCAGGGGCACTTGAAAACGCAAATGAGAGACAGAAAAAGTGGAGAAAATGAAGACAAATTATGATTATTAAGGATTTCCACCCCGAATCCGCAGGGGAAAATGCATTACTGAGAAAACAGTTTTTGAGTATATAGAGTTTATAATAGAGTTTTTGAAGGGTTAAAAATTTGAAAAATGAGATGAAGTTCTGGTTGCTTTGCTCGCTCTCATGAAGGTTTCGTCAGCTTCTTGTAAAATACTGCGCCTCCAATATAGGATACCGTGTATAAAAATAACATTTACAAGTGTTCAACATTTGACAGTAATCGCAACTTTCAGTTGTTTTTCTAAATTCCTCGACTATATCTCAACGTGACGGCTTTCGTTAATTCCGATAAAATTGATATTTTGACCTTCAAATGAGATACGATTAATTCAAGATTCGATGAATACAACACATGTGCCTAATGATGTACTAAATTGGGAATCTTGCATAATAGCAAGTGTAAAAATGAGGTGCCAAAGGTTGCTCTTAAATCACTGTACTGCTGTATCTGGTCTTGGCTAATGGACTGTCGTTAAAAAGGGGGAGAAACATAATTATAGTCTCTTTTCAAGGATGGTATAATTAGAAAGCGTGATCAGCCATCATAGTGTGGTTTGTCCGAATAACAAATTATTAAATAACTCATTAGTGGTGTATCAAGAAAATGATAAAGAGGGGAGTGGAATCTCATCCAGAGGGGAGGAGAGATTGTATTGGTAGGCCTATTTGATTAAATAACTCATTAGTGGTGTATCAAGAAAATGATAAAGAGGGGAGTGGAATCTCATCCAGACGGGAGGAGAGATTGTATTGGTAGGCCCATTTGATTAAATAACTCATTAGTGGTGTATCAAGAAAATGATAAAGAGGGGAGTGGAATCTCATCCAGAGGGGAGGAGAGATTGTATTGGTAGGCCCATTTGATTAAATAACTCATTAGTGGTGTATCAAGAAAATGATAAAGAGGGGAGTGGAATCTCATCCAGAGGGGAGGAGAGATTATATTGGTAGGCCCATTTGATTAAATAACTCATTAGTGGTGTATCAAGAAAATGATAAAGAGGGGAGTGGAATCTCATCCAGAGGGGAGGAGAGATTATATTGGTAGGCCCATTTGATTAAATAACTCATTAGTGGTGTATCAAGAAAATGATAAAGAGGGGAGTGGAATCTCATCCAGAGGGGAGGAGAGATTGTATTGGTAGGCCCATTTGATTAAATAACTCATTAGTGGTGTATCAAGAAAATGATAAAGAGGGGAGTGGAATCTCATCCAGACGGGAGGAGAGATTGTATTGGTAGGCCCATTTGATTAAATAACTCATTAGTGGTGTATCAAGAAAATGATAAAGAGGGGAGTGGAATCTCATCCAGAGGGGAGGAGAGATTATATTGGTAGGCCCATTTGATTAAATAACTCATTAGTGGTGTATCAAGAAAATGATAAAGAGGGGAGTGGAATCTCATCCAGAGGGGAGGAGAGATTATATTGGTAGGCCCATTTGATTAAATAACTCATTAGTGGTGTATCAAGAAAATGATAAAGAGGGGAGTGGAATCTCATCCAGAGGGGAGGAGAGATTATATTGGTAGGCCCATTTGATTAAATAACTCATTAGTGGTGTATCAAGAAAATGATAAAGAGGGGAGTGGAATCTCATCCAGAGGGGAGGAGAGATTATATTGGTAGGCCCATTTGATTAAATAACTCATTAGTGGTGTATCAAGAAAATGATAAAGAGGGGAGTGGAATCTCATCCAGACGGGAGGAGAGATTGTATTGGTAGGCCCATTTGATTAAATAACTCATTAGTGGTGTATCAAGAAAATGATAAAGAGGGGAGTGGAATCTCATCCAGAGGGGAGGAGAGATTATATTGGTAGGCCCATTTGATTAAATAACTCATTAGTGGTGTATCAAGAAAATGATAAAGAGGGGAGTGGAATCTCATCCAGAGGGGAGGAGAGATTATATTGGTAGGCCCATTTGATTAAATAACTCATTAGTGGTGTATCAAGAAAATGATAAAGAGGGGAGTGGAATCTCATCCAGAGGGGAGGAGAGATTGTATTGGTAGGCCCATTTGATTAAATAACTCATTAGTGGTGTATCAAGAAAATGATATAGAGGGGAATGGAATCTCATCCAGAGGGGAGGAGAGATTGTATTGGTAGGCCCATTTGATTAAATAACTCATTAGTGGTGTATCAAGAAAATGATAAAGAGGGGAGTGGAATCTCATCCAGAGGGGAGGAGAGATTGTATTGGTAGGCCTATTTGATTAAATAACTCATTAGTGGTGTATCAAGAAAATGATAAAGAGGGGAGTGGAATCTCATCCAGAGGGGAGGAGAGATTATATTGGTAGGCCCATTTGATTAAATAACTCATCTGTGGTGTATCAAGAAAATGATAAAGAGGGGAGTGGAATCTCATCCAGAGGGGAGGAGAGATTGTATTGGTAGGCCCATTTGATTAAATAACTCATTAGTGGTGTATCAAGAAAATGATAAAGAGGGGAGTGGAATCTCATCCAGACGGGAGGAGAGATTGTATTGGTAGGCCCATTTGATTAAATAACTCATTAGTGGTGTATCAAGAAAATGATAAAGAGGGGAGTGGAATCTCATCCAGAGGGGAGGAGAGATTATTTTGGTAGGCCCATTTGATTAAATAACTCATTAGTGGTGTATCAAGAAAATGATATAGAGGGGAGTGGAATCTCATCCAGAGGGGAGGAGAGATTGTATTGGTAGGCCCATTTGATTAAATAACTCATTAGTGGTGTATCAAGAAAATGATATAGAGGGGAGTGGAATCTCATCCAGAGGGGAGGAGAGATTGTATTGGTAGGCCCATTTGATTAAATAACTCATTCGTGGTGTATCAAGAAAATGATATAGAGGGGAGTGGAATCTCATCCAGAGGGGAGGAGAGATTATTTTGGTAGGCCCATTTGATTAAATAACTCATTAGTGGTGTATCAAGAAAATGATATAGAGGGGAGTGGAATCTCATCCAGAGGGGAGGAGAGATTGTATTGGTAGGCCTATTTGATTAAATAACTCATTAGTGGTGTATCAAGAAAATGATATAGAGGGGAGTGGAATCTCATCCAGAGGGGAGGAGAGAGTGTATTGGTAGGCCCATTTGATTAAATAACTCATTAGTGGTGTATCAAGAAAATGATATAGAGGGGAGTGGAATCTCATCCAGAGGGGAGGAGAGATTGTATTGGTAGGCCCATTTGATTAAATAACTCATTAGTGGTGTATCAAGAAAATGATATAGAGGGGAGTGGAATCTCATCCAGAGGGGAGGAGAGATTGTATTGGTAGGCCCATTTGATTAAATAACTCATTAGTGGTGTATCAAGAAAATGATATAGAGGGGAGTGGAATCTCATCCAGAGGGGAGGAGAGATTATATTGGTAGGCCCATTTGATTAAATAACTCATTAGTGGTGTATCAAGAAAATGATAAAGAGGGGAGTGGAATCTCATCCAGAGGGGAGGAGAGATTGTATTGGTAGGCCCATTTGATTAAATAACTCATTAGTGGTGTATCAAGAAAATGATAAAGAGGGGAGTGGAATCTCATCCAGAGGGGAGGAGAGATTATTTTGGTAGGCCCATTTGATTAAATAACTCATTAGTGGTGTATCAAGAAAATGATATAGAGGGGAGTGGAATCTCATCCAGAGGGGAGGAGAGATTGTATTGGTAGGCCCATTTGATTAAATAACTCATTAGTGGTGTATCAAGAAAATGATATAGAGGGGAGTGGAATCTCATCCAGAGGGGAGGAGAGATTATATTGGTAGGCCCATTTGATTAAATAACTCATTAGTGGTGTATCAAGAAAATGATAAAGAGGGGAGTGGAATCTCATCCAGAGGGGAGGAGAGATTGTATTGGTAGGCCCATTTGATTAAATAACTCATTAGTGGTGTATCAAGAAAATGATATAGAGGGGAGTGGAATCTCATCCAGAGGGGAGGAGAGATTATTTTGGTAGGCCCATTTGATTTATATAGCAAGTAGATTTTATGGGGGTCAAACAAATGGCGTACGTTAGCTCCATTCTGTCATTATCATCATCGTTATTATTAGTAGTACTATTATCATTATTATTAGGCCTATCATCATTATTATTATTCCTATTATTATTACTATTATTATTTTCATTATTATCATTATTATTATTATTATTAGTAGTAGTAGTAGTAGTAGTAGTATAGTATCATTTTTTTAATTCCTTCTTCTTCTTCTTCTTCTTCTTCTTATTATTATTATTATTATTATTCATTATTCATTATTCATTATTATTATTATCATTATCATTATTATTATTATTATTATCATTATTATTATTATTATTATTATTATCATTATTATTATCATTATTATTATTATTATTATTATTATTATTATTATTATTATTATTATTCATTATTCATTATTATTATCATTATCATTATTATTATTATTAATATTATTATTATTATTATTATTATCATCATCATCATCATCATCATCATCATTGTTGTTGTTGTTAATATTATCATTATCATTATCATTTTCATCATCATCATCATCATCATAATTAACAACAACAACAATTACATCATTATGCTGAATACGCCTTTGCTCTTATTAAACTGATTGTATCCAAGGGGTTAAATGCATGCTACTACTAGTTGATCATATCGTTCATGCACACATCAGTTTTCAGTCAGAATGCATGATCAATGTTTGCGCCGTAGATTCTCGTATTCCTCCAAATGCCTCGGCAAATAATTATGTAAGCCTACTGAAAGCGATAATAAGTATTGATTTCAGTATCATAAGAATCCCATCATACTGATGCCTAACCGATAGGTTATTACGTTATTTGCACCCCCCCCCCCTTCTGAATAAGATCATCATAAATTAACTTAAGAAAGTCATAGTATCCAATTATCTAAAAGGGGAGGGGGCACTGGTTCGAAATATGTGTGTCTTTAAGGGTCTGAAATAGCTACCAGGTGACAAAATTAGGGCACGTTTCTTATTAATACTCATATTGTGTTTTGCTTTAAGTATGTGTAAGGTATGCTGAATTAAATTTTGCCCCCCCCCCCACCGCCTATAGGTCTGCTAATGAGCCCAGCGCGGTTATTGAATTGAAGCAGGAGCGTCGCCTTAAATTGGAGGTGAGTCGGACCAATTTTTTTTCGAAAGTTTTGCCCCAAAATATCTCAACAAGCCAACAAACAAAGAATTTACTAATCCGAAAATTCAGGACAAATTTCTGATAATCATAATTTAACGTAAATGATCGGGATATTTATAAAAGGAAAGTATATTTCTCACCTCTGACAGGCAATATATTTTGACAGTGGCGTAGTAACACGGGCACATGGGAACCGTGTCACCCCCCCCCCCCCACTCCCATCGAGTGGACCCAAAAAAAGTAAATAGGGGTTGTACGACACCTCGAAGGAGAAATTTAGAAAGGGAAAGGGAAAATGAACGCGAAAAAAGATTATATATGACCCCCCCCCTTTCACACCCACCCAATGGCCTACCCAGGATTTTTTAGGTTTTTTTTTTACTCCGAAATTCCCTGACAAGCAAAAAGCACACACACACACACACACACACACACCCACACACACACACACAAAAAGGTTATCAGCATTTTGGTGTTAAAAATAAGCTTATGCTTCATTTATAAAGGGTGTTTAAAGGGGGTGTTTGAACCCCTGAAACACCTAAAACATCCTCCTTTTGCCAAAGGGGGTGTTTAACCACCCCCCCCCCCCGGTTCGCCTATGCACCCACCCCTCACTCTGTGATCTTGTTCTTTCGCATTTCATCTACCGTTGCCCCCCCCCCCCCCCCCCCCATCCATGACATCAATGCCCCCTCACTCAATGACTGGATTCACGTACGCCTCTGGATATGGAAGTATAATTAAATTTTTATTGGTATAGTCCTCATTATATTTTTTCAGTGGCCTCAAAACTGGCAGAAAAAGAAAATAATCAAACATTCAATTTATTCATTTATTTATTGGTTTATTTATTTCTGATATTTAGACAGGGTGACTCATTATCACCAACAGTGGTGGTCTTCCACGAGGCCCTGTTAACAATAATAAGAAACAAAAAAAAAAGAAAAAGAAAAAAGCCAACACAACAAATCATGAATATAAACTCACAACAGCAACAAAAAATAAATAAGAACATCTATAAACATATATACATAGTATTAGTATTTGGTATCCTCGTAATGAATGTTTTGTTTTGTTTTCGTTCAAGAAGACGTTTTTGCATATATATAAAATATCTTGATATATCATCATAATAAAGACGGTAATTAGTTTTAAAATCCGATGAAAAGTAACTTTTAGCATATTTAGGTATGTATTAGACTTTGAAAAAAGGCATCATATACTTTTGACAGATTATAAACAAAGTATAGAAACTAATTAAGCTCAGTTAAGAAAGACATTAAGGATACCAAATTTGTTATATACATATTTACATAAAATGTTACAGGATACTAACTTATTAGATAATATACACAAATATTGCATGTAATCTAGTATAGCAATTGAATGTACACTCTTCTATAACAGTAAAAATACAAATATATTTTCAACTGATAATGAATTACATGAAATTATTCTTCTTTTAGTCTGAAAAGCATTATGTCGTCCTACATTAGGGGGCGGGCCAAGAAACAGACAATCAAACATGCTGTGCAAAGCAGGACAATAACAAATGACATATCCCTGACAAAGTCAAAAAATAAAAAGCATCAAGTGAAATTTTCCTAGCAACGAGGATGTATATGAATACCACACTTTATCATGTTGTTCTGCAAGCGCAACATTAACCAATCGTTTGATTTTTACAAGAGAAATGTGCTGGAAAGCTACTTTTAAAGTAAAACTTCAGTTAGGACACTAAAAAAAAATTTCCCTTAAGAGTGTAGATTCAAAATTGCCATTGGCGGTGTAAGTTGAAAGTAACAGAGGATAAAAATCAGGTTTGTTCCCATGGCAAAAGGGGTCTCAGTCATTACTGCGACGAGTGACGTTCGATATGAGAGCCTACTTATGAGCGGATCATTGCTTATCTCCAATTACATCTCATGGATTCCGTGGGTACAAAAGTAAACATTATGTCGATGAATGAATAAAATTACAGCCTAGTTACAAATCATACAATATAAGCTAAATACACAGGGCCAGTGGCGTAGTTTGATCCAGCCACTGAGGGGGGCCCTGGCGTCATGCATGGGCGGGTGGGGGACATCGGAAAAATATTACATAGATAAAATGTTAGAGAACAAACCCATAGAGTGAAAGGAGAGTGTAGAACACGCGACTTACCCCACCGTTTATCAAAAGCGTCTTTCGATAGTTTTCCGAACCGTTTCTTGTCCTATCTCCCTTTCTCCTTTTTTCTTTTCCATTTTTATTGTTTTGTTTTGTTTTGTTTTGTTTTGTTTGCCATTCCATAGCCGGGGTATGTGTCCCACAGAACTCCTAAAGGAGTTCTGTGATGTGTCCCCGTGCCCCTAAAGCTATCTGCGTAAAGACAAAGGTATGCAGTTCGTTCATTGTCATATTCATTCTATTTCAAGTAGGATGCATTTTTTTTTTCTTCTTCTTTTATTCGCCGTACTTCTAATATACGTTTTTTTTTTTTTTTTGAATTTCAAAAGATTGGAATTACTTTAACATAGTGACTTTTACACCCACGGTAGATTTAACTGAAATGTAGCACTAATATCAAACTGAATATATTTGTCACTCGATGTTATCTCTTGTGAATATGTTGATAAGATCGTGGTACACTGTAAAAAAAAATGCGACATGTGACATGTTTATTTCTGTGACAGATTTAAAACACTGCGACGTGTTTATATATTGTACGGGTTTAAGAGCTAAACACATGTGCCTATTTTTTCATCTTTCAGCACGCCTTAGGTGTTTACTAGATAAACATGTTTACCTTTTAAATGGTTCCAATGTATAGGCTAAACACCAAATGTTTACACCTTAATCATTTAGTGTTTACACCTGTTTAAATACTAAACAGTGTGTGTGATTATGGTGTAAACACCACGTGTTTATATATTGTAGCTAAGTTAAGAGCTAAACACATTCTGTGCTCATTTTCATCACGCCTAGGTGTTTATTAGATAAACATGCTTACCTTTTAAATGGTTCTAATGTATAGGCTAAACGCCAAATGTTTACACCATAATCACACACACTGTTTAGTATTTAAACAGCTGTAAACACCAAATGATTATTTTGTAAACATTTGGTGTTTAGCCTATACATTAGAACCATTTAAAAGGTAAACATGTTCATCTAGTAAACACCTAAGGCGTGCTGAAAGATGAAAAAAATAGGCACATGTGTTTAGCTCTTAAACCCGTACAATATATAAACACGTCGCAGTGTTTTAAATCTGTCACAGAAAAGTGTTTAGAAACTAAAAAAATGTTTTACAGTGTAGCAGTGACTGCATAGTTTTGATTAATAATGGAAACTCTCTCGATCTCTCCCTCGCTCTCGTCCCCCTTCTTCTTTCTCTTCTTTTCTCTCCTAGTTCCCTCTGTTTCTCTTTCTAAAAAAATCTGAAAGGCATATGTAGGTTTTCGTCTACGATAACAAAAGATCGCAAAGATGAAGGTCACAAATTTTCGGATTTGGTATTTGCATCAAATGCCGCGGACCCCGGGGCTGGAGGCTGCAGCCCCCCCCCCCCCCAACTTTTTTGCGTAGACACGTGTCATAAAAAAAAGGTTCGAAAATTGTCATTAACAAGTGAAATCAAATCAGCCCCCCCCCCCCCACTTTCAAAAACACTCCACGGCCCCTGTGCATTAATTGTTAATCATTAAATAAACTTAGGATTGAATTTCACACTATAGTACACAAAAATAAACCTCATTGACTAGTTTCTAATTGTGCACTCCACAATTTCACCTTAATTCTGTGGGGATAGGGTAATTTGTCCTTGTTTATCATTGTCCTATAATTATTGACCTCAAGGTATAAGACGAGAGTTCTGCGCTGTACGTGAACACTGTAATACTGTCTTCGATAGATAATTATGCAGTTCAATATAGAGGCAGTTGATCTCCCCTCTCACGTCCCCTCTTTCCCCATTCCCTCCTGTCTCCCCTCCCCCTCTTTCTTTCTCTCTCTCTCTCTCTCCCCTCCTCTCCCCTCTGTCTATCGGCCCCCTCTCTCCGCCCCTCTCTCTCTCTATGCCATCTCCTCTTCCACCCTCCCTGCCTCCCCTCTCCTCCCTCCTTATGTCTCCTCCTCTTTCATCTCCTCCCTCTCTCTCTCTCTTCTGTGTAGTTTTTGCCTAGTTTTTAAGATTTCATAATTATTGTCAAAGAAATAAAATACGTTTTCTTTCATACATCAAAAGAATGTGTGGTATAGAAACATTTAACATGTTTTGCTTTCTCACATTTCAAATATTTCAGATGGCTCCCTTCCCCTATGACACATGTGCCTCCTAAATGCTGGACCCCCGGGGGGGGGGGGGGGCACTCAACATGTTGGACAGACGGGTATGTGCCGCTTTGATGACCCCCCCCCCCCCCCCCCCCCCCCCTTTTCAACGACCGATCGCCGTTCTCAAGATACCCGAATTTCCTTAAACTGCCGTTTTCACCCTACTCACGCGTTCTCAAGATACCCGGCCGGAACAATAAGCGCTCGTCTCCCCGGCGCGCGCCGTTCCCTAGCTCTCGCTTACGGATGTCTATTCACTTGCGTGTGCAATTGCAAATATGTATGCATCCACTGTAGAATCCCCACACAAAGTGCAGTGCCGTAGTGCGTAGTTCCGTAGACCCTGTTTTTTTTTTTTCTCGCTCAGCTGGATATAATCCACCATCCCGCAAAGACCCTATGTTTTTCGCTTCTAGTCCGTTCCTTAGACCCCCGTTGCGAGGGTAGCTGCGGCACACCGCCGTCTGAAAAAAATTTGTGTGCCACCCCCCCCCCCCCCGGCTGCACCCACGCTACACCAATGATAATAATCGTCCTACCGAAATATTTCACTGTAAAACGTCATCATTGACATTACTGTTAGCATCCTTATCATCGTCATCATCTTCATCATCTTCATCATCATCATTATCATCTTCATCATCATTATCATCTTCATCATCATTATCATCATCACCATCACCGATATCATCAAATGTCATTCAAAACATACTAATCATTTCACAGCATCACATTTTCAATCATCAGAAGCACAACTGTATCTTCAATATCATACTAGCATCATTATTACAATGACTCTCTGACGTGAAGGCTAGACTGGCCCCTAAGACAACCACCCCCCCCCCCCCTGGAAAAACAAATACTCAAAAATTCCCCTTGGAAAGCCTACAGTGTACATGCAGCATGTAATTGAATTATGGGCTATTTTTCGGGGGGGGGGGAGGGTATACATCACAAGGGCAGTTAGTTGTATGGGTCATCATTGTTCTCAGTAACAGTTGTCCCAGAAGGTACTTGTCTACGAGAAATTTTCAGGGGGGGGGGGGGTAGTAATCCTTGGGGGTACAGTTCTAGACTGAGTTGTCCTAAAATCAATCTCATACTATTTCTGAGAGAAGAAAATGTACAACACTGAAAAAAAAAGTAAGCAACTATCACACACTGTGATAATGAGCATTAATCAAGTATATTTAATGCACATTTCTTTATCATTTCAATATATAACTGATTCTCTTCCCTTCCACAAGGCACAAGATCACCATATAATAGTCATGGAGCCAAGCATGTTGCAACCGCTCCATTTGCAAAAACTTTTAGTTGACACTGGATAATACTGAAGTTAAAATGTCTTCAAACAAAGCCATTAAACAGAAAAGTAGTAAAAAAGGTTACTTTACATGTACTTTTCTGTACATGTACATGAACATGATTGTTTCATGTTAATGCATTTAAACCAATGCATAAATGTCCAGAATTTATTTTTTTAAAAACAAAAAAACATCTCCTACAGCTTCTGCTTTCACTGATATGTAATAAATTACAATCCATCGATGAGCACAATATGTGAACTTGGTCTAAAACATTAAAAAATTCTAAACTAAAAATAAAGGCAATATTTTGAGAAAAATTGTTGACAATATCTGCTATTATTTGCTCCATCAATAACAATGCAGTTTTTAAGGTTTCATTTTGATTTCATATGAATAATTACATCTCGAAATATTACTGGCACAAATTATTTTAAAAAACATAAAGTACTTTGGACAGAAATAAGCACAGCATCATGATCATGATTTTTTTTAAAATACATTTCCAGAGATGTAATCATGATAAAGATAATTTCTTTAGAAATGATCAAAATATTTTACTAAATAATATGAATGTTACACTGAAACAGAACTGTTCATATGCATAAAAATCATATGTTGTACTTTTAGCTCCACATATCAATGCATATAATACTACTGTCATTATAATTAAAATCGAATCTAGCCTTCCTTCTATTAAAAAAAGGTTAAACATGTAAGAACACAAACTTGGTCCTGATTACATCATGTACAAATGCAACCATATTATTTTTACAATACAATACATGTATTGCATAAATAATACATTTGTATTTGGTATGAACCTTTCATTAAATGCCACTGTCAAAGTAAAGAGTTCATAGCCAAATAAAATCTTACATACTGTATGATAAAACCCTGGAGGACACAAAATTGCACTTCATGTGACAGTAATAACATGTCATCTCTTTCTTTCTGCGCACAACACCTGAAAGATTGGCTTCATCCAGCTTTTTCAATTTGGCAATTAAAAGATTTATGCTAATTCTTTATGTAAATCTCTTGGTACATGTACATCAACTACATTCCTATCTCTACATCATATTATCATAATGTATATTAATCTATACCAATTATGCTTACAGTACTGTGCACAAGTCTACCAATCCTTCATTGATAGCAATTTTCTTAATTTTGTTTTCCCATCTTGTCCACACTATAAATTATTGAACACAGTGGCGGATCCGGGATTTCTTGAGGGAGGGGGCCCAATATTCACAAAATTTTCTGACAAGCAAAAAAAAAAAAAAAAAAGGTCCTCAGTTTAACTCAAAAATTTTCTGACAAGCAAAAAAAAAAAAAAGAAAAAAAAAAGGGTCCTCAGCATTTTTGGACCCTAACTAAAAAAATCTCTGACAAGCAAAAAAAAAAAAAAAGGGTCCTCACCATTTTTTGGCCCCCCCCCCCCGGATCCGCCACTGATTGAACATGATAGTGATTACATGGTCTGATAAGACATCACTAAAAGGCACTTCGATGGATAGAAAATGTTGGAAATAGTTCCATGAAAATCTCTAATATTAAACATAAATATTAGCACAGGTGTTTCACGTACACAAGTGCATAATTTACTAGATCAAAGAAGTACAGCTTACATGTACTGTGACACAAAAATGCATATATATATAGTCAAGGATTGTATTTCCGAACAGCATGGTATTACCAAACGCGTACAGTTGAGCGCATACATACATACATACATACGCATGGGACTACGCGTATGTTCTCCACACTATTGAAACAAAGAACACGGTACAAGATCATAAAATGAGGCAAAACATCTTAAGTAATATTTTAGGTACTGCTCTCCGGTCACCCCCAGTCATCACCCCGTTGGCCCCAAATCGGGGTAGGTTGTGACTTTTTCCCCATAGGTTTCACACGTTCGGAAATGCAATACCTTTTTCAAGGGACCAAAACACTGTGTCGTTGGGAAGGGGTTCACTCGGAAGGGAATATCATATTAAATCTACGTTGTGTTTTTCAAATTCCACCAACTTCTTTTTCTGTAGGACTTTAAGCATTCATTATCTAAGTTTGACAGATATTTGTTTGATATTTTATTTGCTATCGTTGATTTTCTGAAAAGTGTTCGGAAATAGGATCCACTACCATACTGGACAGAACAAACTTTTAAAAACTTGTCACCGCCTATCATCAGTACAAGTTACAGCCAGAGGGCATCATCTATCTCTTTGGTTGAGAAAAGAAGCTTATCAAGATACAATGAATATAAATAAACATATATGTATTTATATATTCATACATGTACATGTAATAATATGTACATGACTGTACAACCTGATTTCACAGTCTAATTTCATATCTTAAAGATGTGAATCACCAAGTCAGACTGAAAAAAAACTATCATTATCTCATGCAGTATTCATCCATTCAAAAGTGCCTGAGGGCATCACTTGACTCAGAGTTTCTTGTAAAACATTGATTTATCTCAGAATGATGTAAAATGCCATCAGTCTGGAGTGTGGTCCTCAAGAACACAAAAGACTACACATGGGAGTGAAGAAGCTTTCATCAACTCTTATATGCAGCAGCCATCAATTGAAATTGCTTTAGGGCTCAATCAGCATTTCTTGTAAAGGATTTAGTGTTTCTTGTAGAGGTTTAAAGGGAAGGTTGAGTTCTGGGAAAGGTAAAAAATAATTTGTGAGCTTTCTCATTCTTTTTATGTTAGTTTGGAAGATTATCATAATAGAAATGTCCCCTGTAAAGGATTGCTCTTCAAATGCCCTCACATACAAAATATGACAAGAAACAGTAGAAATGTTTGGGTTGAATATATGTGTTTAGTCCCATATACACATTTCTGTGTATAGTGCATGTGACTCTCAGCAGGATTGAGTCAATTTCTCATCATTTTGGTGATTCCAAAATCTTACAGCATACACCAATTCTTATGTGCTATATAATCAACCTTTCCCAATTGCTTTGAGACAGTTTCTTCGACAATTCAGTCTCATGACCAGAACTCAACTTTATCTTTAATGGTCCTGTGAACACGTATCTCAGTCAAGAGTATGATCCTGAAGAAAAATAAATACCACATGTGGGACTGAAGAAGCTTACATCAACTCTTATATGCAGCAGCCATCAATTCAAATCACTGCTTCAGGGCTCAATCAGCATTTCTTGTAAAGCATTTAGTGTTTCTTGTAGAGGTTTAATGTTCCTCAGAACACATATCACAGAAGAGTATGATCCTGACGAATACAAAATACTACACGTGGGACTAAAGAAGCTTTCATCAACTCTTATCTGCAGCAGTCACCAGTTCAAACCACTGCCTCAGGGCATCACTGAGTGTTTCTGGTAGAGCATTGATGTTTCTGAGGATGATGTAGAAGGGAAAAGGAAAATGTTCCATGTACGACTGGATCTCGGGCATCGCCCCTGCTTGCTTGAAGATGGGTACACGGATGTCCAGGATCGAATCCTGCAAAGAATACAGAGGGGAAATATGAGATGTCATCCATGGGAAATAGCAAGAAATTAAGCTTGTATTGTACTCTGAAACCAAATCCTTTGCAAGTACATTGTACATGTATGAACCTTTGCATTTCATGCAAGGTCGAGATTCAAGAAAGATTCATGCCACGGAATATTAAGGTTAGACTGAATCATGCCACAAAATATTTGTTAATTCGCAGAAGTTTCTTGCTTCAAGGACTGCTGTCATTAACAATTTTGTGCAAGTTTTATGTGGCCAAAGTTTCTGTTCTTACAGCATTCATAATGGTAATTATTTTCCACTAGTATCTGCAAACTTTCCAATTTCAATACATGTACCTTAGTTTTATTGTGTAAAGAAGTTATGATCAGTAATTATAATCATCATTAATATTATCATTATCACTATCAATATCTCATTATGATGATGATGATGCTGCTGCTGCTGCTGATGATGAGGTTGATGATGATGATGGTGATGATGATGATGATGGTGATGATGATGATGATGAGGTGGTTGATGATGATGATGATGATGATGATGATGATGATGGTGATGGTGATGATGATGAGGTTGATGATGATGAGGTTGATGATGATGATGATGATGATGGTGATGGTGATGATGATGAGGTTGATGATGATGATGAGGTTGTTGATGATGATGATGATGATGATGGGGATGATGGTGATGATGTTGATGATTTTGATGATGATGATTATGATGATAATAATACCTTGTTCTCTGGGTTGTCAATGACGACAAACATGAGGAAGATGTTAGCATCCCTGGCAGCTCTCACTGCATTCTTCACTGTCTCCATCCCCTCCAGGAACAATCCCCTCCCATCAGACACGATCACCAGCAGCTGGGAGGTCTCCGGGTGACCCGCTGAAGCACCCCCTGGTGGCCGCATGGAGCGAGCTGTCAGCATGGACGCTGAGGCATACTTCAGGAGCTGTGGAGAAACAAAAGAAATATTGTGTAAATTCAGTGAGACGTGTTTTCCAAAGTAAAAATATCACTGCAACCACAAATTACTCATGCAATCACAAAACTAAACAAACTGGATAATAAACTACATGTACATGTAAATGCATATAGTTATATCTTAGCTAAGTTCCCTGCTAAATTACAATTTAATCATTACTTCAGTGTATTTACTTTATACTATTTCATTTCTATGAAGTCACATGGATTCAAGAAGAAGACCTCAGGCAGGGCTCCACACTAACAATTTTTGTAGAGGGTCCAGATTGAAATTTTAAGGGTCTGTATGCATAGCTCCTGTGTGAAAATTTTGGATTTTAATGGGTCTGAACTTTGGGTGCCCATTGTGCCCAAGCGCCTGTAAGTGTCTAGTCCTGCCTTAGGGTAAAATTTATTTAGATAATTATTTTCCTTTTCCTGGAATTAAAGTAGAAAATGGGGAAAACGCATAATTCAAAGCAGTTCTTGCATGCGGGGAAGTGAAATTGGGGTGATAGGGTAACTACCTGAGCTATTTTTGTCTTCTTCTGGGCGAAGGTGAACTGTCTGAGAATGCTTGATCCTGATTGGTCAGAGAACTGTTCATGGAACGGATGCAGCAGCTTCACAGACTCACCAAAACTGAATCAAACAAGATATTAAAAAAAAAAAAAGAAATGGTGAGGATCAAAAGTGACAGGTGATAAGACATGACATTCTCAAATAAACCTCAAATACCACTGACCATTCCTAGTAAATATTATTACACAGAAGCGAATAAGGCACAAGACGGATAAACATTAAGTTTGATCTAAAAGCTTCAGGTGCACATCAATTTCCAGACGTTCCCTTTGATTATAATTCATGATGAAAACTGGTACAAGCGTTTTAGAACTACATATATGATACTTAAAGAGGTCTTTGAATTTGCAGAAGCAATCACACATCATTGCTCATCTTCTTATTAATTCAGCCTACCTGTATGTAAAAGCTGTTTGAAAGAACAATTCTTTTTTAGTCCATATCAGCTGCTAGTATAACTACCCCTCGTGATGTTGTATTCTTCAAATCCACACTATTATAAGAGTGTATACTCAATGAACATGCATTGGTCTCTCAGTCTCCCGCAATACATTCAGTATAGACATTGATAACGAATCCTCTAAAATATTTGTAAATAATCTGCACAGTCTCCATTAACCAAATAAGACTATTTCTCAACCAGTTTCATTATTAGTGTAAATAGGTAACATATTTGGCTGAAACAAGATTATAAAACGTCTGGCCATACCTGCACACAGCCAGTTGTCCTGCTTCCAACCAAGTGAGGGCGTTGCTGATTACAGCTAGAGATTCAAAGGCAAGCTACAAAGTAAAAGATTGACAGAATGAGAAAACGATTTGCACAGATACATGTAGCTACTTCAAACATACATCAGAATATACATTTACAGTGTACATGCATATACTAAAAATCATGAACTTTGCCTCTTGATCTTGGACTTGCATAATTCTACTTTTCATTAACATGTTTTCGTCATCATCATCATCATCACCATCATCATTATTATCCTCCACATCTTCATCATCATCATCATCATTACCATCATCATCGTTATCATCATCATCATCATCATCACCATCATCGTTATCATCATCCACATCTTCATCACCAATCATCATCGTTATCATCATTGTTACCATCATCATCATCATTATCCTCTTCATCGTTATCATCATCAGTAACATAATCATCATCATCATCATCATTATCACCACCACCACCATCCTCAACCTCCTTATCGACATCACCACCACCACCACCACCACATTTGAGGCATGGCATCATAACTACTAACCCTCTTTGACCTATTGTCAGCCATGCTGGAGGAATCATCTACAGCCAGCATGATCTGATACTGTCTCTTGCTTGGCTTGGTTCTCCTCAACCAGATCTTGTCCTTACGGAATCCGCTCGCAATGTATGGTATAACCTTCCTCATGTTCAGACGCTTCCCGGTCCTGAAATCTCCTCTGAAAATAAAAGTCAGAAATCCAAGATTTAGGGACAGCTCACAAATTGCTGCAGTTACACTTCCCCTTATTCCATCAAAACTAATACAATACTAAGGCAGTAGATCAATCACAAATGATATGATACAACTTGTACTTGCCACAACAAAGTATCATGCTGAAACACTGAAAGTGATACGCAGATGAAAATGCTGGGTTTGCTTTCAAGGTATTACCTGAGTTTGGATGCCTGGGTTGGTTCTAGGACTAGCCTGAGTTGCTCACAGAGGTCCCTAGCCAATGATGATGTCACAGACTCACAGGACTGCCACATCTTCTCAGCCTCCTCATCCTTATGTAAAAAAATACAAATGTTAATGTGTTGACTCTATAGCAATATACATCATAACACATAGATTGCACTGTCTTCTTACTTGTGTACAGAAATAATTGAAACCAGAATATCACTGAAGGTGATTAATACCCCCACCCCAATGTGTGTGCCAAATTTCATTAGCATCGCTCGAAAAATGAGGAAGTGGTTTGATGTGCAATATTTTCCTGTTTTATTGCCTATGTCGTTACCATGGTAACGCAGTTTGCCACACACAGAAACAATATGTCTTGCACATCTCCATCTCAAGACAAATGTGTGTGCCAAATTTCATGAGCATTGCTCAAAAAATGAGGAAGTAGTTCGATGCGCAAGACTTCAACCTGATTTATTGCCATGATATGTTGTTACTATGGCAACGGAGTTTCTGACACATTCAAAAAATGTCTTGCACATCTCCGTCCCAAAACAAATGTGTGTGCCAAATTTCATGAGCATTGCTCGAAAAATGAGGAAGTAGTTCAATGCGCAAGATTTCAACCTGATTTATTGCCATAATATGCCGTTGCCATGGCAACGGAGTTTCCGACACATTCAAAAAATATGTTTTGCACATCTTCATCCCAAGACCAATGTGTGTGGCGCATTTCAAGAGCATTGCTCGAAAAATGAGGAAGTAGTTTGATGCGCAATATTTCAACCTGATTTATTGCCATAATATGCCGTTACAATGGCAACGGAGTTTCCGACACATTCAAAAAATATGTCTTGCACATCTCCATCCCAAGACCAATGTGTGTGCCAGATTTCATGAGCATTGCTTGAAAAATGAGGAAGTAGTTCAATGCGTAAGATTTGCAATGGACCGACCGACCGACCGACCACACGCTGATTCCTATATACCCCCTTCAAACTTCGTTTGGCGGGGGTATAAATATACTTTATAAATTAAAGAGCATTGCTCGAAAAATGAGGAAGTAGTTTGATGCGCAACATTTCAACCTGATTTATTGCCATAATATGCCGTTACAATGGCAACAGAGTTTCCGACACATTCAAAAAATATGTCTTGCACATCTCCATCCCAAGACCAATGTGTGTGCCAGATTTCATGAGCATTGCTTGAAAAATGAGGAAGTAGTTCAATGCGTAAGATTTGCAACGGACCGACCGCCCGACCGACCGCCTGCCCGACCGCCCGCCCGCCCGACCACACGCTGATTCCTATATACCCCCTTCAAACTTCGTTTGTCGGGGGTATAAATATACTTTATAAAATAAATATACGTTATAAAATTCTATATCAAGCATACTTAAATAACTACTCACTAATTAACTCCCCAATGCAATTACTACATGCAATTTTCCTCCACTATAAAAAGCGTAATATTAAGAAAAGCAAAACAACAAATATGTGAATGGGAATGGCTGCAAGCTACAATGTACATATGCATTAATTCCCACTCTGTTACTCTGTCACTCTGTTAAGATGCACACAAGTGATGTCACACTCATTTACTTAACTGACCATTAACAAGAAAATAGCATAGCTTCTTACCTCTCTGTCACCATGGCGACTCATCAATGCCAACTGTTCCTCCATCTCCCTCCGGAGCTTCTCCACCTCTTCCGGCTCCATCACCATGCTGGTCGCTCCACCCCCCTGGCCAAGGTGCTCCATGACGGTGTGGATGGTAGACTCTGTCAGCTTCTCTCCTCCGGCCTCCGTTTCCATGGTGTCATCCTCCTCTCCTGCATCCTCATCCTCAGGGGTGTGCTCCTCTTCTTTGGTCTCTGTGGTGGAGTCTGTTTGCTGGGCCTCCAGCTTGGAGCTGTCAGAGGTGGCGATGAAGGTTTGGGATGGAAGCTCGTTGCTGACTGCCGGGTCCTTCAAGTGAAAGATGAAAGGGAACAGTTTTATTATCTAATAAACTACATTTAGGAAAATTAGGAACATTTTCTTCGGAAGTGGTGGATCTTCATTTTGAAAAGAATATGCTTACTCTTATGTCAGGCAAAGAGTCTGTACGGTTGCTTTTCATATTTTCAACATGACACAGTACAAAGTTCAACCCTTTTCCAACAACTCCATATTTGCCAAATTCTGAAAATATCCATTGCTAATACTAACCTTTGCTGCAAGATTTCCTACATCAAAATGTCTCTTCTCTTTAATGTACACATGTATGAAACCAGACGAATTTGACCACACCTCTAGTACAACCTAAACAACAAGAACACTTCATCTGTAGATGTATAAAACCATATGACTTGACTCCCACTGTTCTAAATATGCATACCTGAATGCAAGCGACCATTTTCTTCTTTGATTTGTGGTGGAAACTGTAGTTCTACAGTAAGTTTTAACACAATGTTCTATAATAGTCAGTTAGTCACATACATGTACCTCTTCTTTCTTCTCTTCCTCCACCTTCATCTTCTCCTCATCCCCATCTTCCAGTTCTTCATCTCCTTCCTCTCCGGCCGTGGGGACAGACTCCTTCTCTTTTATCTGGTCCTCGGTGGCAGCATCCATCGTCTGGGCATCATGACGTGCCTCTGAGTCAGCAAGATGCTCGTAGAGATCTGACTTCTCAGCTTCCTCCTTTATATTTGATGGGTACGACAGAGAGATTAATTTCAAAATGTGGTTGCTTTCAGATTGCACATTTTGTTTGTTTTATGTGTGTATACACTGGGAAGTGATATATACATCATGTTAAAAGCAACTTTCAACTAAGTTTATGTTCCGTGTAATACAAACATTTCAACACTGTCTGTGTATCTTCTGTCCCCTCTATCAATCTCAGTAATTTGACCAGGGTTCTCAGCATTTCATGAAAAGAAAAGTCCTTGATTTGTCCCTGATTTTACCCCGATGGAGTACAACATGGAGGAACATTAAGATTGGTATTTCACACATTAAAGAGGCATCATAGCCAATCATCCAGTGGATATTCTGTTTGGATGTGTGACAAAATACAAGAGACTAACTACTGCTAATTTTTGGCCAATGGAATTCTCTTATTTGAGTGATTTTTCTCAAATTCCCTGACATTTCCTTGACTGGGAACTAATGTTCTAGGTATTCTCTGATTGCCAGGATAGCTGGAAAGAATGTTGACATACTTCTTTCTCCTTGCCCCCATCTCTCCTCTCCCTCTCCTCATTCGGATCCACCGTCTTCAGACGTTTGTTGTATCGTTCCTGGGTTGAGCCTAGACTTCTCTTGCTATCTGATTGGCTAGGCTTGTTGCTCTGCTTGCTCTCCTCTCTGGCACTTTGTTCCTGGGCCTTGACCTCCGAGGTCGCTGACCCCTCGTGACCTTTCTGGTCTTGATGAGACTCTGCTGTTCCAGACTTGTGCTTCTGCAAGCCAGGTATAAGAAGAAAACAACTGGTTTAATACTAAACTGCTAAGGAAGAAAAGAAAGGTGGTTCTAACAGGAAGGTGTTTTCTTTATGAAAAGGTTACTTTATGTTTCAAAGAGAAATACCATTTGAGGGAGACAAAAAATTGGGTCTGTATATAGACAGCACACCTTTTAATCAGATGGTCTGTCTTTCTATACAGGTGGTCTTTCCATATGGGTGGCCTTTCTATACAGGTCGTTGCTAAAGCAGGTGTGACTGCTTCATTATCACCGGTACAGGTTTCACTTACATCTTCCTCTGGGTCTTCTCCTGATTTCCCTGCTTCCTCCTTCTTCTGTTCTTGTTCCTTCGTCTCATCCTCATCCTCTGGTGCTTGGACCATGTCCTTGGAAGCCTTGGACCTAGCCATGGCCTCGGCTCCTATGGGAGGTTGGTCTGTGTCATGGGACTGGTCTGGGGCGTAGTCGATCCCTTCGTCCTTGTCAGCAGTTTCATCTTCATTCTCTTCATTCTCATCTCCCTCCTCCTTCAAGAGAAGGGTTTGTTCACATCATTAAAGATACTGTGCAACTTTTTAGAGTAAAAAACAAGTGCTTAAACTGCGCACAATTTATGTAAATGCTTTCAAAAACATTTCAAAAGTTCCAGGCCTATGTAAAATTAGAAGAGAGAAATTTGTATCTCTTGTGTTTCTTCGTTTTCTAAGTGTCTTCCATAAATGCACAAAGGGGAAAATGCCCAAAACATCACCAAATTTCATTTAGAGAAAATTTCACTAGATCTTTGTTTTTATTGGCTATCTTGAAGTCCCACGTATTTTGGATAGAAATTTTCTGAATACTTCAGTGCCATATCATAGAAGCTTGACTGGAGCAGGAAATATCATACATTTACAATGTATGTGTCGTATTCAGTGCTTAATCTCCTTAGGAATACACCTCATAAAAAAAGCAAAAATCATTATTATTGTAATAATTGTTCACAGGTATGAATGACGCAAAATTTTCTTGACCCTCACCTTATCTTCAAAGCCCTTCTTATCTTCTCCTCTCCCCTCTTCATTCCCATCTTGCTCCTCCTGGGGCTCCTCATTTGTTTCCATGGCAACAGGTTCATCTTGGTTGGCACTTTCCTCTTCACCATCATTCTCTCCAGTTTCCATCTTCTCCTCATCTTTTCCTTCTCCATCATCACCTTGATCGTCTTCACCTTCTTTTGGTGCCTCATCGAGCCTCTCTTCCTCAATATCTAGAGGATTTGCTTCTGTAAAATTATGCAAGAAAGACCTTAAATAGCAAGATAATTTTGTGCAATTTGTCTTGAATTTTGCTATTATTTTACATTCATCCTTCTTTAATGCCCCATATGCAGGTTCTTTGACAAAAGAACATACATATACCAACAGCCTTTTGACAAAGGCTACCACATGATGTAATCAAAAGCTTTCAATTATGAACGATATTTGTACAAACATTTTGAAGAGCCAACCTGTCCAGCCCCCCCCCCACCACCCTGACATCCAAGATCAAAAAAATAATGTTATTTGAGAGCTGATAGGGCTGTTACCTAGTAGAACATTAAGTATGGTGGTTGATCCAGTGTCCGAACCCTTTTCAGAAAATCAACGATAGCAAATTAAATATTATATGAATATCTGTCAAACTTACATAATGAATGTTCAAAGTCCTACAGAAAAAGAAGTTGATGGAATTTTAAAAAGACAACCTAGATTTAATACGATATTCTCTTCCGAGTGAACCCCTTCCCAACGACGCGGCGTTTTGGTCCCTTGAAAAAGGTACTGTATTTCCGAACGTGTGAAACCTATGGGAAAAAGACACAACCTTTGTTTCAATAGTGTGGTTTTCATACGCGTAATCCCACGCGTATGAAAACCCATTTTAGGCGCTTAACTTTACACGTACGGTAATACAATCCGTTCGGAATTACAATCCTTGACTATACATTGAGTATTCCTTTACCTTCTTGGTTGTCCTCCCCTTCCTCCATCTTCTCATCCTTGTCCATGTCAAGGTCATCAGGAAGGTCCATGTTGTCTGGTACAGGAGCTGCTGGTGGGTCATTTGCCTGCCTGGGGTCAATCTCATCATCATTGAATTCACTCTGTATTAAAGCAAGGAAAACAGTATCACAAATTCATATTTTGATCTGTTCATTTTGTAGGAACGACAACACTGCTGAAGTAAATCTGATATTTTGTGCCTTTTTCATGCAGAATCATCACTGTGATTGTGACAAGGAGTATTAAAACTAGTAATTTGATGTGTTGATATGTTTAAAATCATCAAATACCCATAAATCACTTTCACTCTGCTGGTTGGAAATCACTGTGAGCACTCATGCAGCAGCTGTTTTTTTTTTTTAAATGTTATCACCTTTTGAAGTAATTAACTACTAATAAATTAGTAATTGTTCAGTGTGACAACAGAAATCTCTGTAACAGTCAAACTCACCTCATCCTTTGGCTCAAGATTATTAGGATCTGGTGGCTCTTCAGGATTATCTTGCTTCTCTTTGTTTTGATCCTTATCATCTCCTTCCGCATCTCCTGCAAGATTAAAAAAAATTAAAAAATAAATTCATCTGACTTACATATCCATGAATGATTGCTTGCAGAAGAAAAAAATCAAGTTGGTAACTGGTAGAATATAAATGTACAAGAATTCCTTAAAATGCAGTGTGCACTGAGGGCAGCTGCCAATGCAAACAGCCAGGATAATATGTTTTTCAATGCACTTCATAAGCACATGCCTACAGAGAGAGAATCAGAACATTTTTAATATTACAGTTATTACATTCAACCCTTACAGTGCTGAAAAGAGGGTTTAGCCATCATAATTTGTTTTTGTTGTTGTTTTGTTTTTGTTTGGTTTTCTTTGTTCTCATTTTGTTTTGTTTAGTTTAGTTTTTTGTTTTTTTTACATTATTGTTAATACAGATAAACTCTTGAGTTTCATCTTAAACTGACACATTTTGTGAATTGTAAAATTTGTGAATTTGTGAAATGGCACCAACTGTATATAGTTGAAAACTTGTTAAACATCTTATGTCTGTAATACTTGTGGTACTGTAAGGGTTATAAACAAAAAACAAAAACTTGATTCCTTCCTCACCTTGATTTTCTTCCTTGGCAACCATCCTGGACTCCTCCTCATCCATGCCATCTCCAAATTCTTGGTCCTGCTCTTTATTCTTCTTCTCTCCATCTTCCTCTTCCTCCTCCTCCTCATCTCCCCACATCCTCTCATCCAGTTTGTCTGTGTCTGGTCCATCCACATCCCCCATCTGTTTGTCCAATTCCTCCTCTCCATCATCCTCTTTCTCATCCTTATCTTGGCCTCCTTCTGACAAATATAATGAAGGATTAATACATAAACACATCATTTGATGCAGGGATGTTCGTTTCCAAAAGCCCATCCAGAAAAGGATTCTTAGAGCTAAATTGGTCAGCTTTTCTTATTCAAAATTGACAAAAGTGGTATTTTCTTTTACTGCTACATCCGTTTGTCCACCTCATCCTCTTCTTGATCTCCTTCTCATAAAAAGAAAGAAGGAACAGATGGAAGTACATTGTTTTAATGTCAGTATATATTTATTTTATCAGTACTGTCTGAGACAGATTATAAGCAACTGACATTTAAAAAATAAACTCTAGAAAATCTTGAAAATGTTTTAATGTTATTTAAGAATCTAAGAACTACACTGCCTAAAGTCAACAAATATAAAAAAATATGTTCTGTAATGAAGTATTGAAAGAATGAGAGAAATAATGCATGTCAATAGATGTAAACAGTTGTTATAAGATACAGTACCACAATGGAAGAGTAGGAGCATATTTCACTGAAACCTGTTTCCATGTGTTATCTGACAAATTCTTTAGCATTGCATCCTGCAATGCTTATCATCTTAATGCTCTACATTGTACATGTATATACTTTCCTTAAAGTGAAATAAAATAATAAAGTTTGCTTTTCTCTGTGTATAGCCTCACCCGTTGGTTCCTGATCATGCAGCTTGCCTTCAAAGTCTTCTGACATCTCAATACCATGTTCTTCATCTTTCAAGTCTGGTTGCTCGCTGAAGTCTTCCTCTTCCTTCTCTTTCTCCCCAGGCATCTTAGTATCTTGTACCTGATCAATAAAGGCCATATTTGACATTATTGTTATGAATCAACAGTTTTCTTGTGTTAAAGACACATAATCGTGGGTTCTTATGGGGAATTGACACCATGCGGTTACCTGATAACAGGTGTTGTCAGTCAAACAAGAGTGGACTTCACTTTTATGACAGACAGGTCTTATGGAATGCGCTGCATCCTCCCACCAACTGCCCCATAATAAAAACTCATCATCATAAATTTCTCTTACCCTAAGGCTCTACGAGATTTTTCTGCCGGTGTGACCATGGCTGCATAACACAAAGGCTTGCAATCAATCGCAAAATTGCAATAGCCTATCAAGATTACTGTTGCATGTAAACATTTTTCAAAAAGGCTGACCATTAACCGATCAGAATGGCTGTTTCAAAGTTGCAATTGATTACGAATCTTTGTGTTACGTACATGTAGCCCAGGTCTTTAGAGACTGATTCTCACCTGGTCTTCATTCTCAATCTGATCGCTGACATCCTTCGTGCCCTCGCCGTCTCCGATACCTCCGCCCTCAATGTCTTCAAACTCTGTAGCACCTTCTCCTGCCATCTCATCGGAATACTCCGCAGGAAGACAAAAACCCTATCAACATAAACAAGAAACACCTGAATTTTACCGCAGAAAACACCTAGACATGCAAGCCATCTTGAAATGCTTGTGTTAGTTTGAGATTTACTATCATTTCAATTATGAAGAATAAGATTGAATGGCCACATCCAGGGGATTGTAATAATAGCAAGGGTTGAGAGAGAATTTTTGTCAACATTTTTAAACTAAAGTATAAGAGACCTGACAAAAGGTATTGATAGGATTTGAAATTTCTCACCTTGGAAGCTAGGTCAGTGAAGATGGAGAGAAGAACAGACTGGAGTTTGGTCGTTGCTCTGTGTGCTGCCACCATGTGATGGAGAAACACACAGGCTAGTCCAAGGTACTGTTGCATCATGGGAATGAGGCTTGCTGCCATAGAGCAACATCTGTTAAAGATCTGGAATTCAATAGAAAAATTGAAGTGAGGAGAATAATTAAAAATACAAAAGGATGACTAGATCAGGGTCCTTTCGTTCTCATCATTTCATTTGGCAAGGAAAATCTAACAGAAAATCATACATCCAATGGCATTATAAAGTAAAAATAAACTTAATTGCTTAAATTCACGTGTGAAGATAAAGTGTATTGAATTAACTGTGAAAAACAGCATGTATACATTGTAACTGCTATAACAAAACTGTTAAACTCAAGGGCATTGCTGCATGGGGGGGGGGGGGGTTGTGGTGTGGGGGAAGGTGACATCCCCCTAAAAAATGTTCTGTTGTCATATCAGTGAATTTTATAGCCTGTCACAAAAGTTGATGACCATTATGGTTCATGAGTATCACTGGAGAGGGTGTGGTGTGTGTGCGTGTATGCGTTTGAGGTGGATCTGAGGGGTGACAACCCTCTTTAATATATTCCATCGGCATATCAGTGATTTTCATAGCTTGTCGCCAATTCCAAAAATTTATGACCATTTGGGGAGGGGGGTTTCTTGGCAAAAAATTAAACATCTGTCCCCCCCAAAAAAAAAAATCAATTAAAAACCCCCCCAAAAAACCAAACATAGAAGATATTTGTCATACCTGTTCATCTTCAGCTGATCTGCACTGCTCCCTCAGATGGTACAGGGCAGTCAGGAGATCCGCACCACAGGTCACAACCTTGTTGACCTCAAGTAACCTCTGGTCATGTGATAACCCAGACACAATCTTCTTGACCAGGAGACCTTCTAAATCAAATTCACTTTCCTCTACATCATCTGTGGAAAAAAAATGTGTAAGATTTTAGGTTTTAAAGTCATGAAAGCCTACGTCACAATTTTTTTAAAGTACATGTATCACAGCAAACATGCAGGGGGAGTGTGGGTGGGTTCTTCACAATTGCACACTTGGACCAAGTTTGTTTAAAATCTCTGAATTGTTCAGCAGGTATTGTTGAAATAAAGAGTGGTAATCTAAATGCACAAGGGATAAAAGTTTTAGAGCCATATTTCTAAACTCTTAAAAGAATTTTTACTTCTATATCAAAATCCAGGCATGTATAACAAATGAAATAAACAAGATGAATGCAAGGTCACTGCGCCTCCTACATGTATATACATGTACCTCCGCCTAAATTCTTGGTTCAAGCTATTCTAGAAATATTGGGATAACCAGAATAAAAAGTCTATAATTACATGTTAATTGACATCTTTGACCTTTGACCTTTGACCTAACAATGCAAAAGTCTGGTCACTTTATCTTCTCCTACTGTAGTCATGCATACAAAATAGATGAGATATGGTGATAAATAACAAATCTTTAATTTCATGCATATTGACCTCTATGACATTTAACCTTTGACCTACAAAACCTAAAATCTAATCACTTTGTCTCACTATGGTGATGCATACTAGTCCTAAGTTTGGAGTATATGGCTCAAATTGTTCAAGAGATATTGCATCAACGAGGCTTACACCTGAAATTTCAGAAATTTACCTCTATGACCCTTGAATTATGACCTACATACCCCAAAATCTAATCAGATCGTCTTCCTATACATACTAGCACCAAGTTTGAAGTTGATACCGCAAATGGTTCTTGAGATATCGCATTGACGAGAAAGTGGGAAGGACGGACGGACAGACGGATGGACGGATGGATGGACAGAAAACCCGAAACCATAATGCCTCTGGCTCTAATCTTTGGTGGGCAGAGGCATAAAAAGGTCTTGTATTTGATCTTGTTGAAAAAGATTTCATAAAATCAAAGAATCTTATCTGCAGCCTTTGTAGATTTTAGTTTCCATGTATATCATATATATATATACATGTATGTGCAAGGACATCTTTGTATGGCATGTAAATACATGTACATGTAAACTACTTTCAATACTATGAAAATGAAACTGTGACTGTGGAAATGATTTATTTACTAAATACTGATATACATGTTCTAAATATGAAATCTGTAAGTTGGCTTATAAGCTTTGCACTTTAAAGGCATGTGTACGTTTTGGGTACATACATGTAGTATCTATTCCAATTCAAGTACCTGTAGCACCATAATCTTCAAATTTTTCAACCTCTTCTATAGGTTTCATTTAAAAAAATGCATGTGTACATGTCAAAACTGCACAGTACTAGTGACGGCGACATGAACAGTATGCATTTGTTGAAAATTTAAAAACAAACATTTATAAGGGAGAGATCATACAGAATAAATCTGAAGGACATTACTCCAGTACAGTATTTTAGGGACTTTGTACAACACTGCACCACAGCTTTAAGACTTATGCACAAAATTATGTTCTGCATTCTATTTTAAAAGGAAGTTAGTGAATTACTCTGCACAGCTTATAATGAGTTCTCGTATGTTGGAAACAGTTTAATACATGTACCCAAGAACTGATGCGGTATTGTATCTTGTTGGTAGATGCTGTCATCTCTGATTAAACAGTATAGACTTCCTTTAGGTCTGCCATATGAACCACGCTTTGTGAATGAGGGAAAAAATGGCTGTCTACACTTCAATGACCTGTGGAATTAATTCCAATTTGGTGATGTTTACAGTGGGAGTTGTCCTACAGTATCTGCATTCAACGGTGGGATCTGCACTCAATGTGGGGTCTCAGAGAAGTCTTGTTAGATGCCATTTCAAAACCTCAAGTCATGGATTAGTCACTGATTGCAGGAACCTTGGGCTAAGTAATGTTCCTCAAGACTTGCCAAAGGAAGTAATTGCGCTTGACCTGTCCATGAACAACCTGACAGTACTCTGCAATAAGTCTTTTGAGGATGTGCCAAATCTCATTACTTTAACTGTATCAGAGAATCCACTTTCTTTCATAGAAAGCAAGGCCCTCTGGCCCTTGAAAAGACTGAGGTCTCTCATATTAACTAGCTGCAATTTAGTAATGATGTCTCCGATGCTCTACATTAAGAACACTCTACTAAGAAACCTTTTGCTGAATTATAATCAACTGAATGCTGTTCCATGTGAAGCTTTCGCGGCCTTAACACAGTTTTCATCATTGAATCTTCGTGACAACAATATATCGACTCTTAGCTTCACTGGGTGTCCACGATGGTCTCATTTGACAGAAATCAACATCATCCAAAATAAGGTGGCAGGAATTCACCAGAGTAACTTTTATTCCCTGCAAAACACTACTGTTGCTACTTTGTTACTGGCTGGAAATAAGATACAGACTTTACCTCCACTAGCTTTTTCCTATTTGAGTTCACTACAAAGTCTAAATCTTGACGGCAATCCAATCAAATCATTTGATGTTCGACCTTTTCTAGGCATGATTTATATCAAAGATCTGTCAATGTTGGGCTGTCAAATCCATCAGCTTCTCCAACCTGACAATGCATCTCATCACCACAACCAATATCCATCTATTTTTTATCTTCACATGACAGGAAATTTGATTGAGACTGTACCTCCCAATTCATTTTGGGGTTTTACCAAGCTAAAGTTCCTTACTTTGATGAGAAACAGAATTATTACTCTTACAAATCAGTCTTTCTGCCAGCTGAAATCACTAACTGAACTTGACATATCACAAAACACATTAGTATCTTTAGCACCTCACACATTCACTTGTTTGTCGAGTTTGACAAAATTGAATTTAGCTGGCAATCACTTAGAAGCTCTTGCACCTCAATCCTTCAATGGAATGCCATCAATACTGTCAATTTCCCTGTTTGGAAATGTGATTAACGATCTCAATTCTGGAAGACGGGTTTGGAAACTTGAAACTCTCAAGGTGCTTGATATATCACAAAATCGGATAATATCTGTCTCTCGAGAAAGATTTTCTGGGCTAAAAAATCTGGAGGAAATGAACTTATCATACAACAAAATCCATTCTTTTAGCAAAACAGCATTTACGGACCTTGTCAACTTGAAGAAACTAAGTCTGACAAATGAGAAAGCAATATTCCTGCAAGGCACCTTTGAGCAATTACATTCATTGCTCTTTTTAGATCTGTCAAATACCCCTATTAAAGCATCATATAATTCTATAAAGCAATTTTGCAATATGACTCGTCTGAAAGAACTGCGCATGGAGAAGGCACAGATGAAAGATACCGCATTATATGATGAGGTCAATAATCAGTCACTGTTTACTGGTCTCCATTCACTAAAGAAACTGCGTCTCCAAGGCAATTACCTCATGAGCCTGGATAACAGAGTGTTCCACAACCTTTCAGAACTTTACTATCTTGATATGACCAACTGTAGGATAGAGGTGTTAAGGACTGGAGTGTTCAGTCCACTCTCTTCCCTAAGGCTCTTATATCTTGGCAACAACAAACTGGTAGAGATCACAGGAGACACATTTCATAGTCTCTATCACTTGAGAGTGGTTTATATCCCCCAAAACACCCTTCGTGGTCTGGAGCAAACAACTTTTGCCCAAACTACTCGCCTGACAGCTCTCTATTTATCTGGAAATCAAATAAGCACCATTAAACCTGGGACAGTTCTACCAGGTAATAACTCACTGAGACTAGATATTTCTAGAAACCCTTTCACCTGTATATGTTCTTTGGCATGGTTTCGGCAATGGCTAGCATCTGCAGACATCATCTTAAGAAATGCAAACCAGACAATGTGCTCCAGGACATCATTGAAGGGATTCGCAAATCGACCAATCTTGTCATTTCACCCAGAGGATCAATGTGGTGTGAACGTAATCCTCATAGTGGCACTCTCTTTCACAGGTGTTCTGGTTGGAATGATGGCTGTGCTTGCTTACAACAAAAGATGGTGGTTGAATCACAAAATCTTCCTCCTCAAACTAGCTGTCATTGGTTACAAAGAAATGGCAGAAGAATTCAACGAAGCAAACTATCATCACCATCTCAACCTCATGTTTCAGGAGGCAGAACGGGAGTGGGTTAATGAGGTCATGAAACCTGGTCTGGAGGAGAGGTTTCCACATCTGCAGGACATCATCTACGGAGATGAGGATCTTCACCTAGGCATGTACTACATCAATGCACTCTATGATGCCATCGACAATAGTTTCAAGACCGTCTTGTTGCTCAGCAACCAGTCTGTTAATGATGCCTGGACCATGACTAAGCTCCGTATGGCGCTGGAGCATCTCAATGATACAGGACTGGATAAAGTCATCTTGATATTTCTGGAGGAAATTGAGGATGATCATCTGCCCTACCTTGTCAGGTTGTTTCTGAGTAGAAATAAACCTTACATGTTGTGGACGGATGATGAAGATGCACAGGAACTGTTTTGGGCTCAGTTTGAAAAAAGCATGAGAGCAAACAGGGCTATAAACAATGCCATTCCTGTCTAAATACATTGTATCATTGAACATGTTTCATCTGGGCTTTGAAAAATGTGAAAGGCAATGCTGAAGTCCAACAAAGCAGCTGTTAAACAGAATTTCAGAAAGCATGAAAAAGCATGAACTTTGATCATAATAGCTGTCAGTTCATCAGTAGAGCTGTGTATATTACCACAATTGTTTTGATATTAATGTAACCATAAAAGGTGACAGTTATTGGTTCACAGAAAATAGCAATATGATTCTAGACAGAGGGCCTTTTTGTCATCAATAATTTTGTTATCAGAATTTTAATCAAGGAATATTGCCATTGTAAACAAGTAAATAGCACAGCACCGTCAATAATCAAGCTATCACTAACTAAAATATCTTCAAATTCTTACTTACATTTATTTGAGGTCAGAATGGATTCTTAAAGATAAGGTTGAGTTCTGGTCATGCGATTAAATTGTGAAAGAAACTGTCTCAATGCAATTTAGGAAAGGTTGATCATGTCTACATGTATATAATAATTGTGTAAACTGTGAGTTTTTGGAATCGTCAAAATAAGAAATTGACCCAAACTTGCTGAAAAGCACATGCACTGCACAGAGAAATGGGTACATGGGACCGCACACACGTGTGGCATGAATGTTCGGCCTGAACAATTCAGCTCTTTCTCGCCATATTTCAAACATGAAGGCATTTGAAGAGCAATCCTTTTCAGGGAACATTTCTACTATGATTTTCTTCCAAACTGGCATAAAAGGAATGAGAAAGCTCACAAATTATTTTACATCTTTCCCAGAACTCAACCTTCTCTTTAAATACTAAAATGCAAAGATGATGATGGAACGGCCGCATGTTTTAGATGGATCAATATCTTGACAAATATATTTACAAACAGAAAGAGGAATCATAGCTTCTGTTGTCGCAGTGTTTTGTAATTAGTGCCAATATGCTTACACTGTGTCACCATTTAGTTAAAGGGTACCAATATCAAAATATTACAAAGAAATTTTTTCATATATGTTTATACACCAGGTTAAAAAGAAAAAGATTCAGGAAAGAAATGTTTATGAGTTTTGTTTAATCTTGTATATACTATGGTGTAGTTTACTACAGTGGATTGTGGTACATAGTTTCGGCATACATGTACATGTACATATAAATCCCTATAGGGAAAGTCCACTATGGCATCAAGTTGGCTTACACAAAAGCATACAAATGAGAGAAGAAGATCAGTGAAAGTTTAAGGAAAATCTGATAAATGATGAGAAAGTCACGTTTTTGGGGTGTTTTTTAAAAATTCAATCAAACACATATTAGCAATTTTGTGATGTGCATGTACCTTTTGAGCACCTCTACAAGTTGTTCTATACTAAAACTGTCAAATTTTTTTTTCCCCCCAAAAGACAATATTTCAGCAAAACAGTACCTTAATACATATACATGTACATGTATTATTGGACACATATTTTGACACCCCCCCCCCCCCCATGAAAAAGAGAGGTGCTAAAATGGCACATCAGATTTGCTACTTAGCATCTCATCAATTACAACTTCATATCATAAATTCTTGTTCTTTGGGGGGCTTTTCCTCAAACTTTTGCTGATCTGTTTCTCTCACTTCTCTGCTTTTTAATAAAATCAGTGTGTTTTCAGGACTAACTTCACCTTCTACAGAAAACTAATCACCCCTATTAAAATTAGCAGAATATCATAAAGCAAATGGTTAAATGAATTTTGGATGAAAATATACATCTAATGCAAGACTATAGCAATTGAATAATTTGCTCTCATTTCCTTGTACATTACTTGCACTGTCATGTGAAAAGTACATTTGTAAATTAAATTGCACTGCATTGTGTTTGAGCTGTCTATGCAAAATTTACATGTATAAAGATTTTTTTTTTTTTTTATCACTCGGATTAAATTTGTCCCATTTGAGAAGGCATGATAGCTCAGTGGTAGAGCAGGTGTCTTGCATCCGGGAGGTCCTGGTTTCATAATAAAGTTGATGAGATAGTGCCCTTTGGCAAGGCATTAATCCTTGATTACCAAGTCCCTCGGATAAGACTTAATAATAATAATAATAATAATTAAACATTTTTGTATAGCGCACAACACATAGGCAAATTTGCATGTCTCTATGCACTTTAAGAATAGAAAACAAGTTTATACAAGAAAAGAAAAAGAAAAAATGTACTGGGTTCATGTTTCTGACTATTCATAAGTGGTGAAAAAATATGTTTTCAAGGTACTAATGAAGGTGTCATAGGTTCCTATAGTTTTGAGTTGTTCTGGCAATTTGTTCCACAAAAAAGTGGCTGCGTATGAGAAAGACCTTTCCCCGTATGACTTTGTCATGGTTTGTGGAACACAAAGCAGAGACTTGGCACTGGAACGTAGCATTCTTTCTGGTTTATATGGAGTTAACAATTCAGTAAGATAAGAAGGAGCTAGCTTTTGTAAACATTGATAGGTTAATAAAAGTATTTTGAACTGGACACGAGACTTAATGGGCAACCAATGCAGATCTCTTAAGACTGGTGATATTGACTCATGCTTCTTTGTCCGTGTAACAAGACGCGCTGCAGAATTTTGAAGGAGTTGTAGTCTTTGAATTTGAGAAGATGGAAGACCAAAAAGCAAACTATTACAGAAATCGAGATGGCACATAACGAAAGCATGAATTAATCGTTCAGTGGTTGACTTAAAGCCGTAAGTCCCTTGGTTGCTTACCAACGAGCATATATTTGCTCGCTTATGTACTTAGCAGTCAGGTAAAATAAATCACCAAGACCTGCAGTGATTTCATGATAGGAAAACTGGAATGACGTTTATGATTGATGACCACTAGTAAATCATATTTTAAATTAACAACGAACTATTTTATACATTCACATGTAATTGTGTTCAACAACGAAAAAAATAAACTTTTACAAATACATTGTAGAAAACCTTTCTTGCGCTTCTGTAAGTGTCAATCATGTTATTGTGTATATGCAGCCTCCTCCTTTTAAGATAAACATGTACTGTATTTCTGTGAGTAATTACCTTTCTGTTCTGCTTTCTCTTCCTTCACTTCTGATCCTTCCTCAGACATGGTAATATGTTCTGCTTTCACAAGAGACTGGACACCAAGTAAGATGCACTTCACCGTCTCCTCCATCTTGTGTCTGGCATTAGACAACACAATAGATGATGTGGTATCCACGATGAGATCTGTTAAAAGAAAAGAGATATGACATCATCACCATTATCATCATCATCAGCATCATCATCATCACCACCATCATCACCATCAGCAGCAGCATCACCATCATCATCATCATCACCACCATCAACATCATCATTATCATCACTATCATCATCATCATCATCATCATCATTATCATCATCACCACCATCAACATCGTCATTATCATCTCTATCATCATCATCATCATCATCATCATCATCATCATCGACATCATCATCATCATCATCATCACCATCATCATCGCCACCACCATCATCATTATTATCATCACCATCATCATCATCACCATCATCATCATCATCATATCATCATATCATCACCATCATCATCATCATCACCATCATCACCACCATCATCATTATTATCATCACCATCATTATCATCACCACCATCGTCATCATCACCACATCACGGTCATCATCATTGCCACTATAACACCTTCAAAATTCAATTTAATTATCATCAAAAAATAAAATAATCTTCACAAATATACAATACTGTATATTGGGATACCAAACCCAATGAGAGCTCCCTTAACTGCCATGATAACATTTTGTAAATCAACCATCTTCCACCAAATACCTTACCTGATACATGTTGCCTCTCCTCTCCCAGAGACTGGTTCCATGTCTCAAACTCTGCACTCCAGCTTGTGATACACTGTCTACTGTACACCAGAGAATGCACAAGCTGTGTTTGTTCACTGGTCTCTGGGAGGGTGAATGCTCCTACTGCTTGGGCTAGCCTTTCAGCTACCTGAGTGAAACTGGAATGACACTGCCTCAACATTCTTATGCTGTCCCTGAGTGTATAAAAAGAGACACATCTTCTGAATTTATCCAACG